>JAQQSZ010009520.1:0-12754 GCA_028646595.1 Phalanger gymnotis
AAGGAGTTTCCTAATTTACAAAGCAGAGGTGCTGATGCCTGCCCATAGGGTTGTTGGGAGGAGCAAATGAGGCAAAGTCGATAAAGTACTTTGCAAAATTCTGATAGAATGTGAGCCATTTGTGAAAGCTCTCCAAGACCACTGTCATTTGATCAGCAATAACATAGAATGATAGGAATTTAGATCTGGACTTGGAAGAAGTCTTCGGAGCCAACAAGCCTAACCATTTCATTCTATTGATGAGTAAAGTGAACCCTGGAGAGTTTATGTGACTTGTACAAAATCACACAGACTTTAGCAGAAGCCTCCAGGATAGCATCTGTGAGTTCCTTTGAAATCCCGGTTCTAGATCAGGGCCAGGTGAGAAGCTCACAGAGGGGATCCAGGGCTTCTGTTATTAGCCCCTCACTTGGCTAACTCAAAAGGATGCTGTGGATAAATAACCCTTCAAGTGCTCTGTCAACTGGAAGCATCATTGGCATCTTCTCTTCTTGGCTTTCCCATCCATGGTTGTCACGTTTCCACCATTCTCAGTCTGACAATGATTCTACTCAGTAGCAAAACTGAAACAAAAGAGAAGTTGGGTAGTTCTGTGTTCTCTCAACCATCTGATATCATTATCTCTTCCTCTCTAAACAAAGTGGAAGTGGTCCAGTCCTTTCTTTGATCTTCTCCCTAGCCTCAGTTTTGTTAAAAACCATCTTCTTGTGGTGGTGGTGGTGGTGGTGGTGGTGGTGGTGGTGGTGGTGTTCAGTTGTTTCAGTTGTGTCCAACTCTTTGTGTCTCCACTTGGAATTTTCTTGGCAGAGATACTGGAGTGGTTTGCTATTTCTTTCTCCAGCTCATTTGACAGATGAGGAAACTGAGGTAAACAGGGTGAAGTGACTTGCCCAGGGTCACACAGCTAGTAAAGTGTCTGAGGTGGGATTTGAACTCACAAAGATGAGTCTGTAGTATGCACATAGTATGCACTATGGCTCCGCCTACTTGCTCTAGTAATATGTACACAGATAAGTAAATAGAAGGCAATTGGTGAGAGGAGGGGTGGCAGAGGGAAAAGAGGGGAAAGGTTCTAACTCTTGTGGAGGAGTAGGGAAGGCCTAATGTTGCAGTTGAGCTAAGCTTTGAACGGAGCTAGAGATTGCAAGACAAAGAAGAGAGAAAGGAGAGCATTCTGAGAATGGGGAACAGCCTGTTCTGAGGGCCAGGCTGTGGAATGTCACATACCGTGAAGAGTAAGTCATTTGGCCAGAACAGAGAGTCCATGAAGGGAGTAATATGAAGAAAGTCTGGAAAGATAGGTCGGAATGAGATGGTGAAGGCCTTTAAATGTCAGAGGGAGGAGTTTGCATTTCATTCTAGGATGCATTTGAGAGCCAAGGAAGCTTATTGAGGAGAAGAGTGGCATGGTCTATGTTTCTGTATTTAAAATAAAGATTTGGGGCAGTTAGGACAGAGCACCAGCCTTGGAATCAGGAAGATCTAAATTCAAATCCAGCCTTAGACACTTACTAGCTATGTGACCCTGGACAAGTCACTTAACCCCAATTGCCTCAGAAAGAAAGCTTTCACAGCTGGTGTAGAAGATGGGAGACTGGAGGCAAGGAGACCCATTAAGAAGCTATAGCAATAGTCCAAGTGAGGGGCTATTCAGGCCGGCGCCAGAATGGTGACTATTTGAATGGAGAAGGGCAGTTGGATGCAAGAAATGTTGTGCTTCTTCTCTCTTTCACTCCTTTCACTGCCCATTGTCAAGAAAAGCCGTTATCAAGTGCCTGTTTGTATGTGGGAGGGGGCAGCTAGGTGGTCCAGTGGATAGTGGTTGGGCCTGGAGTCAGAAAGACCTGAGTTCAAGTCCAGCCTCAGACACTTACTAGCTGTGTGACCCTGGGCAAGTCACTTAATTTTGTTTGCCTCAGTTTCCTCATCTGTCAAATGAGCAGGAGAAGGAACTGGCAAACCACTCCAGTATCTTGGCCAAGAAAACCCCAGATGGGGTCATGAAGAGTCAGACATGAGATATTCAGGACGCATTTAATAAACACATTAAAAATGGCATCATGAAATGCGAAATGTGGAAGGGGATCTTCAGGATCATGCCTTCCAATCCCTTCAGATCACAGGATTGTGGGTATAAAGGCAGAATGATAATTGTCATTATAATTATCATTGTCACATTTAGATAGTATGTCAAGGTTTACAAAGCACGTTACACATGTTGATGCATTTCATCCTGAAAACAGCCCTGTGATGTAGGTGCTATAATTATCCCCATTTATAGATGAGAAAACTGAAATTGAGTGTGACTTTCCCAGGGTTACACAGATAAGCAAGGGTTTTGTTATTCTTCAGTTGTTTCAGTCGTGTCTGACTCTTCCTGGCCCCATTTGGGATTTTCTTGGCCAAGATACTGGAGTGGTTTGCCATTTCCTTCTCCAGCTCATTTTATAAATGAGGAAATTGAGGCAAGCAGAGTAAAGCGACTTGCCCAGGGTCATAAAGCTAGGAAGTGTCTGAGGCTGGATTTGAACTCAGAAAGATGAGTCTTTGTGACTCCAGGCTCTATCTGCTGCACCCCCTGCCTGCCCCAAAGTAAGAGTATGAAGTAGGATTTGAATGCAGATCTTCTTCACTCCATGTCCAGTACTCTCCACAAGTTATGCCACTAAGCAGCTATCCTCTGAAAGAGTCCTCAGAAGCCATTCCCAACCAACTCATTTTTCAGATGAGGAAAAAGAGTACCAGAGAAAGGTAGAGATCAGGAAGGCAACACCCCTAATTGGTTACAAAACTGGGACCAGACTGAAATAGCCTGTCTTCCAACCCAGTGCACTTTCTGCTGTGACACAGGGGAAAAGCAAGGCTTGGTGAATAATGTGGCCTCCGGGTAAACTCCCATCATTTCGTGGGCCAGACACCTTCCTCGCAGCCTTAGTTCTGCCTCCAGAGATCCACCTAATCCCCAAATGGCCAAGCCCCAGGATGAGGATTGCTAGGATTAACTCCAGGGTTCCGGTTTGCCAAAAAACCCAAACCACAATGCTTCCAGCTCCTGCCATCGGGTGGAGCAGCCCAAGAGGGACCCCTCTCCCCTCCCGAATGGTGGGGCCTCTGCCCAAAGAAAATAGAGGAGAGTTTGATGACAGCTTCCATTTTGCTGGCTAAACAGCCACCAGGGTGAGATTTCAACACCATTGCTCCAAAATAAATGGGCAGGGGAGCGAGGAAGAAGGGAATAACACACACACACACACACACACACACACACACACACACACACACACACACACACACACACAAGTAAAAACAGGGATTAGGAAAAAAAACACTGTCTGGCAGGAAGGAATTAACAGAGACGAGAAGCTCTCACTTTCCTACAGAAAGAGTCATTGTTTCAGAAGTTCCATAAACAAATCCCAGAATATATAGACTTCTAGGAAACAAGGAAATCAGCAAATAGCCTAGGGGTTAATAGCTGGTTCTGGGTAATGGTAAACCACAGTTCTATTTGGATGTCGGACTGAAATTCCTTCTGGAGAAAACTGATTCCCTTGGGGTGGCCATTCCTCATAGGAATGGCTGGAAGAGATCATCTAGTCCGGCTCCCTCATTTTACAGATGAAGAAACGGAGGCCCAGAGAAGTGGGAAGGATTTGCCAGGGTCTCATGCAGGAAGTAAGTGGCTTCAAAACTAGTTTCTCAATCTAATATTCTGATCACTACACGACACTACCATGTTCCTACGAAAAGGAGAATCATATCTTCCAACATCTTGATGGATAGTTCTAGGGTTGAAATACTCACATACCTAATGATATAGCTAATATCATCTTCCTAGAAGATCAGGAGGCCTGGCACTGCTACCTCCTGGTCTCCACTGGAAGAGTTGTGAGATTCCCACCTCAGATGCTTATTAGCTATGTGACTCTAAACAAGTCAATTAACTTCTCACCCTCAGTTTCCTCATCTGTAAAATGAAGATATTATCTTGCATCACTTACTTCATTTGTTGTTCATTTCTTTCACTTGTGCCCTAGTCTTCATGACCCCATTTGGGGTTTTCTTGGCCAAGATCCTGGAGTAGTTTGCCATTTCCTTCTCCAGCTCATTTTACAGATGAGGAAACTGAGGCAAACAGTGTTAAGTGACTTGCCCAGAGTCACACAGCTAGGAAGTGTCTGAGGCCAGATTTGAACTCAGGAAGATGAGTCTTCCTGACTCCAGGGCTGGTGCTCTATCCACTATGGTGTCCCCTAGTTGCCTTATAGGGTTATAATGAGACTTAAAAGAGATGAAGTGTTATTTTTAAATTTTAATCTCTATTTTAATAAATTTAATTTATTATTTTGTATATAAATAAATTTAATAAAATTAAACTTTATTTTACTGATATCTTTTTACAACCTTTATTTCTGAATGTCCCTTCCCCCAGAAAGCCATTCCTTATAACAGAGAACAGAAAAGAAAGAGAAAACCAACATCTCAACCAAGTCTGATAACATCTTCAGTGTTCCGCATCCATAGGCCCCCGCCTCCACAAAGAAAAGCAGGAAAAGTCACACATTTAAATGTGAACCATTATTATTTCAGACATATCCTCTCATTTGAGCCTGGAAATAATTCTTTGAGGGATGGAGAACAGAAATTTTCACAGTCTTTTAATAGAAGAGACCTGGAAGCACCTAGAAGATAAATCACTTGGTCAAAGATTCCCAACTAACCCAATGAACTTTCCACCACCCAACACTGTCTGAAACCACATAAACAATAACAAACTAACACGACTTATCTTTGATTCTTTTTTCCCTGTCCCTCGCCCTTTAATCAGTGCCAGGTGCTGCCAATTATATCTCTTCTACCCACTCCATTGTTCTCCACCATGTTAACTCGATCTTTCATCACCTCTAACCTGGACTATTGTAATGGTCTCTTAAGTAAGTCCACAGCAAATAATCCTCATAAATCAAAGCTCTATCTATGGCCAGTCTCGTGTTCAAAAACTTTCAGTGGCTTTCTGTCCCCTATAAGATAAAATACAAACTGACATTCAAGGCCCATCATCACATAACTCCAATTGTATTTCCTACTTCTCTCTTCACTCTACATTCTAACCCAACTGGAGTAGTACTTTGTGTCCAAACTCATCCTGTATTCTCCATGAATTCTTAAGGGTAATAGGTCTCCCATGCTTGGAATTCCACCTGTTGAAATTCTCTTTCTATTGAAATATTTTTCTTTCAAGGCTCAAATCAGGCACCACCTCCTCCATGATGCTTTCCATGATTTCCCCCAGCTGAAAATATTTGTTTTTCTTCCATGTTGCCTGAAAGTATTTGCTCCTTCTCCATTTCTTTTTGGAGCATCTTGTGCTATGTTATTTTTCTTTTGCCCCTCTTTTAATCTGCATTGTATCCTATTTGTTCATGTTCAAATCACATCCCTCATTAGACTATAAACTTTTTGAGAGCAGGGACCATATCTGCTTCACTACATCCCCCCAGAACATGGTAGGGACTTTGTAAATGTTTGTATGGTTGAATTTGAATAAAGGAAGCCAAAAGAGAACCAAAATTCATGGCCAGAGAGAGAGAGAAATTTCACCCAAGAGAAGGAAAAAGAGATTCCCTGCAAATGAAACTGAGTTTTCTTAGAGACAATCAAGCAGCAATCAGTGTGTGAGTATCAAATACCTACCATGTGCTAGGTTTACTGACATATCAAGACCCTGTTTACCTTGGTTCCACTATGCTTATGCCCAATTAAGAATCTAAAGATGGAAGGGACATTCAGAGCTATTCCATACAGCCGCTCGTCTTATAGTGAGGACACTAAAGCCCAGCGTAATGTAATGATCTGCCCAACACCACACAGGTGGTTTCAACAGTACCTTGTTACCTTGGGCAAGTCACTTAACCTCTGGAGCCTCTGTTTCCTCATCTAAAAGATGAGATGGTTGAACTAGAATGCTTCTAAGACATTCTATTATCCTGTGGTCATTTTCCTCAATCCATAATATACTGGAGAGAATACAGGACACTAACACTCAATGAGGGCAGCTAGGTCGCACAGTGGATAGAGCACAGGGCTTCGAGTTAGGAAAACCTGAGTTGAAATCCAGCCTCAGACACTTAATAGCTGTGTGACTCTGGGCAAGTCATGTCACCCTGTTTGCCTCAGTTTCCTAATCTGTAAAATCAGCTGGAGAAGGAAATGACAAACAAATCACTCCATCATTTCTGCCAAGAAACCCCCAGAAAGGGGTCACGAAGAGTCAGACACAACTGAACAACAACAACAAAACATTCAACTAGACCACTAGACATTAGTGTGTGTGTGTGTGTGTGTGTGTGTGTGTGTGTGTGTGTGTGTGAGAGAGAGAGAGAGAGAGAGAGGGATGGGGGGAGGGAGAAGGAGAGGGAGAGATTTATTGTGCTTTCATCTTGGGAGCTAATGGAAGATAGTTTTATGTCCTTTGTAATGGTATTTCAAATACTGGGTCATGGCCTCTGAGACTGAGATTAGCTAACATGTGCATGACATTTTCTGAATGAAATCTTGGCAGATCAATAATACTACGTGAAAATTTAGTTGCATATTCTTGGTGACATTTTGTTTTTCACAAGATCTTACAGAAACACAGTGCAGCACAAGAAGGTGGTATAACAATCCTACTGGCCCTCAGCCTCCACCACAAAGATGATAAAAGGGAGTTTTGTAAGACTGATTTTCCTTTCTAGGGTTCATGCCAAGGCTGTAATGCCTGTGGATGGACCTCACATATATAAGGGTGGTTTCTAATTGGGTCCAATTACAGAGTGGTTAGACATGGTCACATTTCTGAGGGAGTTCAAATTTGTATTTGTAATTGGTCCCTAGATGGTCTTCATTGATTGTTCAACTTGTGTAGATGCTAAAAAGAAAAAAAAAGGGGGACAGGAAATTTCCATGGTATAGTGAAGAGAACACTGGCTCTGGAGTCAGAGAACTTGAATTCAAATACTGACTCTGATGCTCACCACTTGTGTGACCTGGGGCAAGTCACGTCCTTTCCCTGGGCCTTGGTTTCCTCATCTGTAAAATGAAGGTTTTGGTCTAGATGTCCCTGAGGTCCCTTCTAGTTGTACAGTTATGATCCTATGACTCTCTTCACAAATAATTTCCATTTTTGGGCCTCAGTTTCCCCATCTAGAAGGTGAATGGGTTGGATCATATAACCTCAGAGGTCCCATCCACTCCTGTGTACACCATTCCTATGATCTTTTCACCAGACATAACCATTACCAGCATAATAAACCATATTTGTAGAGCACATAAGTTCACATTGGAAAGGCCCTTGAAGGCTCTCCAGTCCAAACTACGCTTGGAAAAGAGTCCCCTCTATAACATCTCA
Organism: Phalanger gymnotis; assembly: GCA_028646595.1. Taxonomy (NCBI): domain Eukaryota; kingdom Metazoa; phylum Chordata; class Mammalia; order Diprotodontia; family Phalangeridae; genus Phalanger; species Phalanger gymnotis. The sequence goes on from JAQQSZ010009520.1 coordinate 7,391, forward strand.
ATTAAATGAATATTTTTTGAATAATATTTTTTCCAATTACATGTAAAAATAATTTTTAACATTCATTTAAATTTTTTTGAATTCCAAATTCTCTCCCTCTCTGCCTTCCCTGCCCCCTTCTTGAGATGGTAAGCAATTTGGCCTAGATTATACATGTGTAATTATGCAAAACATATTTCCATATTAGTCATTTTGTAAAAGAAAACACAGACTAAAATAAACCCCACAAAAAAATAAAGTGAAAAAAGCATGTTTTGATCTGCATTCTGACGCCAGCAGTTCTTTTACTCCGGAGGCAGATAGCTTTTTTCATCATAAGTCCTTCAGAAATGTCCTTGGATCATTATATTGCTGAGAATAGCTAAATCATTTAGTTAATCATTGTTACAATATTGCTGTTACTATGTACAATGTTCTCCTGGTTCTGCTCGCTTCACTTTGTATCAGTTCATGTAAGTCTTCCCAGGTTTTTTCATTTCTTATAGCACAACGGTATTCCATCACAATTATATACCATAACTAGTTGAGCCATTCCCCAATTGATTGACATCCTATCAATTTCTAATTCTTTGCCTCCCAAAAAAGCTGCTATAAATATTTTTGTACAAATAGGTCCTTTTCCCTTTTTTTGATCTCTTTGTGGTACAGATCTAGTAGTGGTATTGCTGGATCAATGCAGTTTTATAGTCCTTGGGGCATAGTTCCAAATTGCTCTCCAGAATGGTTGGATCAGTTCACAACTCCACTAACAATGTATTAATCTCCTCATTTTCCTATATCTGTTCCAATATTTATTATTTTCCTTTTCTGTTGTATTATTCAATCTGATAGGCATGAAGTGTGACCTTAGAGTTGTTTTAATTTGCATTTCTCTAATCACTAGTGATTTAGGGCATTTTAAATATGATTAGAGATAGCTTTGATTTCTTCATCTGAAAATTGCCTGTTCATATCATCTGATCATTTATCAGTTGGGGAGTGACTTGTATTCTTACAAATTTGACTAAATTATCTATATAGTTGAGAAATGAGGATAGTATCAAAGATGCTTGCTCTAAAATCCTCTCTGCTTTCTGCTTTCCTTATGATCTTGGCTGCATTGGTTTAGTTTGTGCAAAACTTTTAAAATTTAATATAATTAAAATTATCCATTTTACATCTCATAATGCTCTCTATCTCTTCTTTAGTCACAAATTCTTCCCTTCTCTATGTATCTAACAGGTAAACAATTCCTTGCTCTCCTAATTTGTTTATGATAGCACCCTTTATGTCTAAATCAGATACCCATTTTGACCTTATCTTGGCATACAATGAACATTTTTAAGCACCTACTATGTGCCAGGTGGTATGCTAGATGCTGGAGATTTGAAGATAAAACATGAAACAACTCTTGTCCTCAAGGAGCTTATGTTCTATTCCCCAGTGTGGTAAGGACTACATGACCACAGAAAGTTAAATACAAAATATAGACATAGTCATTTCTAGGATGGAACACTTGCAGCCAAGAGGATCAGAAGGGTCTCCCTGTGCTGAACGTAGAAGGGAGCAAAGGATTCTGTGTGGCAGAGGTGAGGAGGGAGTGCCTCTGAGGTACAGAACTTTCCAATGCCAATGGTGAGAATGTAGGAGAGAAAATGTCATGTACAAAGAATGTCAAAAGGGGCTGGAACGTAGAATGCATGAAAGGAGCCATGTACAATAAGCCTGGGAAGGTGGTTCAGAGATTTATTTTTTACGAAGGGCATTTAAATCTCTCCCTCCTCACTCCCACCAAGTGACCTTCCAGCTGTAAGATTCTTTCTCCCAAGGCTTGGACTGGCTGCCCTGAGAAGTCTAAGGCACCAAAGACTCCCAGAGTCCTATTTATTCTCAGTTCTAGAAGAAGAAAGCAAACCTTAGATCACACTGGAGGGCAGAGGTTTTCTGCTACCATAGAAGTTCTTAAATCTCCCTTTAGTAGAATATTCCTCTATGTAGCTCCAATCCTGTGTTAGCTTTCTCTCTTCCATGGTATATATTTAATAAATGGTAGTTGAATGAATCAGTGCTCATTTCTCCCAATGCACCTTTGCCCATGCTGTGTCCTTTGCCTAGAATGCCCTCCCCCTCCTTTCCATTTATGTAAACCTTACCTTATCTCTAGTACTCAGCTTCCTCTCTAGACTCTTCTCTAGGTGCTAAGTCCCTTTGAGTTCTCCTGAATTCTTACAGAACTTAGGAATTGTACCACTCTTTTTGGAACTGAAAATACGCTAGTTTTGGAGACAGAGGACCAAGGCTCCCTTATTTTACAACTTGTGCAAGCTAAGGCAAGTCATTTAACTACTCTAGGACTCAGTTTCCTCGGATGTGAAAATGAGGCCATTGGACTAATAACTCTAAGGCCTCTTGCAGCTCCAAATCCTGTGCTTTCCTACCTCGGAATCCTCTGTGACCTTAGGCAGCTTTGTTCTCCCCACTGGGGAGTGGTGGATAGAGCACTGGACTAGGAGTCAGAGAGGTCTGAGTTCACATCCCTCCTCACATGCTAATTAGCTCTGTGACCCTGGGCAAGCCACTAACTTCTCCGTGTCTCATTTGTAAAATGAAGATGGGCTTAGACTCAGTTGCCTCAGATTCCTTCTAGCTCTAAATCCGTACTCTTATGATCCATAAAAATGTGTGTTGGACTAAATGTTCAGTCTCTCTACCTTAGCTCACAAAAGGTATAAATAGGTGAATTAAGACAAATCTCTATGACCCAGTTTCCTCATCTGTAAAAAATTGAATGAGGTTGTTAGACTCTAAAGTCTTATAACTACATGATATTCGAAGTCCCTTCTTGCTTTTTATTTTATGATTCTATTATTTATCTTTTTATATGTGTTTCTTATCTCTGAAAGTAGCTTGTAAGACCTTTGAGGGAAGTGACCATCCTATAGTTCTTTGTAGACTCTACAAGGCTAGCTGGGTATAGAGTAGGTACTGAATAGTGGATGATTATGTCACTTGGATGGGCAGGTAGATGGCACAGTGGTTAGAGTGCCAGGCCTAGAGGCAGAAAGACTCATCTTCCTGAGTTCAAATCTGGCCTCAGACTCTTACTAGCTGTATGACCCTGGATAAGTCACTTCAACATGTTTGCCTCAGTCCCTCATCTGTAAAGTGAACCAGAGAAGGAAATGGTGAACCACTCCAATGTCTTTGCCAAGAAAACCCCAGATGGGGCCACGGCATAACCGAAAAATGACTGAACAACAACAAATATCACTTGCCAGGCAGATGCTCGAGAACTATTACCCTTTGCTGGTTTCAAGAAGTAAGTCTTCCTTGGCCAATCATTCTGGTGAATTGGCCAGCCATGGTCCCTGGATGAGAAGTTGTGGGAAGCATCTTGGACCCCTGAGGGGAAGTCTGGGTTGGCTCCCTGAAGAAGGATGGAGAGAAAAGATCCTGGGAACTATGGCCAGATAGCTAGAGGGGTTAATACCACAGAAATGCTCTGCTAGCCATGGGGCTGTTGTTGTCCTCAGTCAGGAAGGAAAAATAAAAACCCAGGCTGAGCTGTACATTTTACACACTTAGTCAACAGGCACGGTAGTATCCCCCAGGGCTCAGGAGAAAGCTTCCTTGTGTATATATAGGAACTGGGACAGCTTATGACATTGTGCTGCCCTGAGGCAAGGGGCACTGGCTCTAAGCAGACATTTCTTTCCTTAAAAATTTAATAATTTCATTTTTTCAATTAACAAGCATTCAGTTTCTCTCCCTCCTTGTTGCCTCCATAGATAGATAGATAGATAGATAGATAGATAGATAGATAGATAGATAGATAGATAGATAGATAGACGGATGGACAGATGGACAGATGGACACACAGATAGACAGACACAGACAGACAGATAGATGAACAGACAGACAGACAGACAGATAGATAGATAGATAGATGAACAGACAGAGAGACAGACAGATAGATAGATGAACAGACAGACAGACAGATAGATAGACGGATAGATGGACAGATGGACGGACGGACAGACAGAGAGACAGACAGAGAGATAGATAGATAGATAGATAGATAGATAGATAGATAGATAGATAGATAGATAGATAGATAGAGAGATAGAGAGAGAGAGAGAGAGAGAGAGAGAGATAGATGAGCAGACAGACGGACATACAGACAGACAGATAGGTAGAAAGACAGATGGACGGACAGACAGACAGACAGATAGGCAGATAGATGGATAGATAGATAGATATAGCCTCTGGACCTACAGAAACCACACATCCCCATGCTCTTGAGTTGTTCAGTTGTTTCCAACTCTTCATGATCCCCTTTTGGGGTTTTCTTGGCAAAGTTACTAGAGTGGTTTGCCATTTCCTTCTCCAGCTCATTTGACAGATGAGGAAACTGAGACAAATAGGGCTAAGTGATTTACCCAGGGTCACACATCTAGTAAGTATCTGAGGTCAGATTTAAACTCAAGTCTATCTGACTCTAGGCCTGGCACTCTATCCACTGTACCCACTCTTGAGTAATGTATCTCAATGAGGAGTATTGGCAAACCCAAACTAAAGTCTTACAGGTTCATTCATACCCCCAAAGCAGGCCACGCTTTGCAGCTTTGAAGGAAAAGTTCTTTGTATCCACTTTAGAAGTGAGAGAGGCAGGCATGGTGGGGTGGTGGTCACTAACACTGGTGGAGAAAGAAAACTTGGGTTCAAATGTCAGCTCAGCTACTTGTTCTGATTGTATCATTTAACAATTTGAAACCATGCTTTAAAAAGTAACTAAAATCACTCCTCGGGTTTGATGGACTGCCCACTGCCATGAAAACAAACATTCCCTCCTGATCTGTCCACACAGACATGGAGTAAGCTGCATTTGAATAATCAATGACATACTTGTGCTAAAATTAACCCTGACTGATGATGCCGATGTTTGATTGGGAGAGATCCACTGGGAACTGGCTGTGATATCACCTCCCTCACTCTCTCTTCCTTAGCCCACACAGGCTAGATCACTAAAATGTGGGGCTTGGCAGCAAAGCCTGGCTGGGACTTCTGCTCTTTGTTTTTTACCTTTTTCTTTGAAGAGATAAAAAAAGGAATTTTCATTGTATATTTGTTACCATTATTCTTTTTTATTTTATTTAATATTTTTAGTTTTTAGCATTGATTTTCACAAGAGTTTGAATTACAAATTTTCTCCCCATTTCTACCCACCCCTCCACTCCAAGATGGCATATATTCTGATTGCTCCATTCCCCAATCAGCCTTCCCTTCTGTCACTCCACTCCCCCCATCCCCTTTTCCCTTACTTTCTTGTAGGGCAAGATAGATTTCTATGCCCCATTGCCTGTATATCTTATTTTCTAGTTGCAT
>JAQQSZ010009521.1:0-12754 GCA_028646595.1 Phalanger gymnotis
TGTTTCTACCTTACAGTATCTGTCACATTCATCCCCTTCTCTCTACTCACATAGCCTTCACCCTTATTCCAGACCATATCGCCTCTTGCCTGGACTATTACAGTGGCCTTCTAAATAGTCTCTCTGCTTCCAGTCTTTCCCTGACTCTAATCCATCCTCCACACAGCTATCATGGTGTTTTCATAAAGTACGAGGCTGACATTATCACCCTCTACTTCACAAGTTCTGGTGGTCCCCATCACCACTTTGTCGTTGTTCAGTCTTTCAGCTGTGTCTGACTCGTGGTGACTTCCGCGGACTATAATACACTGATATTGTCCGTGAGATTTCTTGGTAAGGATACTAGAGTGATTTACCATTTTCCATCAACAGTGAGCTGAGGCAAATAGAGGTTAAGTGACTTATCCAGGTTCACACAACTAGTAAGTATCAGAGGTCAGATTTGAACATAGTTCTTCCTAATTCCAAGCCTGGCATTCTATCCACTAAGCTGTCACCTCTGGGATAAAATATACACTCCTCTCTTGGACATTTAAAGCTCTTTACCACCTACCCCCAAGATGTCCCAAAAGTCTTGATACGATTTTAAGCTTTAATAGCCCATACTGTGTTGTTGTTGCTGTTATGTTTTACATATATGTTATATAATATTATTAAGCTATTAAAACTCTGCATAAAGACTTTTGGGACACCTCTTCCTGCACTATGTATAGTCTAGCCAACCTGACCTTTCTAGCTGTCTCTGCACTCATACCAAACCACAACTAAAATATCCCAAAATCAATCATATTAAGATCCGATAGTATCCATTAGACAGAACCCTTCATTAGAAAGAGGAACAGATTTATATTGAAACTTTCTGCCGAGTGGAACTCAGAGACCACTCACTTTGCTTGTTGATTTTTCATGCGTGTTAACAAGCATTTATTAAGCATCTGTTGTGTGCCAGGCACTATGCTAAAAGCTTTACAAATGCTATCTTGTTTTATCTTCACAACAGCCCTGGGATGTAGGTGCTGTTATTGCCTCCATTTTATAGTTGGGAAAAGTGAGACAGACAAAGATTAAATAACATACCCAGGGTCCCCTATTAGTAAGTGTTTGAGGTCAGATTTGAATTCATCTTCCTGACTTCAGGCCCAGCACTCTATCCACTGCATCGCCTAGCTGCCTCTGTGTTAGTACAATAACACATGTAAATAAATAACTGTAACTATGAGTGTTTGTTCAGTTTTTTTTTTCCTAATAATGGAGTACATGGTCAAAAAAAAATTTAGAAACCACTGGATTAAGGGGGTGAAAATCTGCTAAAAATTTCCAGTTCAGTGAAGGAAAAAAATCATTGTAGTTAGTCATCGTGAACCACTTTTTAGCTAATCATTATACTCTAGATACTATTATGAGGGCCCCTGGGTCTCCACTGTCCATTTCTCTTACAGTATCCTTTACAGAGTAAGGCAGCAGATGGCCAACCTTGGAGGCAGTAAGATAGGCATTCAGGCATCCAGTTCTGAAGTTGATAATTCTGTTGACTACCTCTCAATGTCCCCAGGAAACTCTCAAGACTTTGTTACAGAGAAGTTGCTGATCTACATTGAGAGGATAGAGATTTTCCACACCAGGAACTTCTGCAGAAATAAAATCGCAAATCTAATCCCCTCCCCTTCAAAAAAAAAATCCTTTATAAAAGGTTTTTCATCTGATCTTTGCTGAGGGTAGTGTGGTTTCAGACCCGTATTCAATCAACATTTGCTGCTGCTTATTCTGCCTCTGAGTAAAGTAGGGTAAATAAAAATTAGCTTTTTTTTCCTGTAGCTCCATCCATAGTGTAGATGGAGTCTTTGATTGTATAAATGTTTCCCTACCATTCTTCCATCCATACACACACCACAAAAAAGTGCTGAAAGCCCCTCTGTTCCATGTAACATTCCACTCTTTGTGTGTTCTGTATTGTAATATTCTTCTACATTGAATCTTAGTCTGAAACAAGAATTCTTACTGAGCTTGGTGCAGTTACATTCTCTGTAGTGTTCCATTAACATCTAACCAAATCATTAACAGTGTTAATGATAGAAGAATTATCCATTCTCCATAGTGTTTAAGAGAACATTTGTTATTATTGGGCAAGAATCTGGGGCTTGTTCTCCTTTTTCCTTTCCCTCTCAATAGTCAGCACCATTAATGACTTTCCCGTAACAGAAGAGTAAGTGTTTTGTGCTTGCAGAGTCCACAGTCTCAGGATCCTTGTTTTAACAGGGCAGTCATCTGATCTCACTTAGGATACCCCACACCCAAATCTCCTGGCAGTCAGTCACAAAGTAACCCTTTCTGTTACCCTAGTGAGAAGTGAACTGACTCATTTTAAGAAGTTTTTTTTTAAACCCTTTTGAAAATCCACCTTTGTTTATTACCTGTATATGCCTGTAAAAATACTTTGTGATGGGCCTGGATGTGGTACTATTAAAATGTGAATACGTAGAATGTGTTTGTATGCATGTTATAGAATGAAAGCTCTTTGAGGACAGGGCTTTTGGTTGTCCTTGCATCTCTAGCATAATGTTTTGATATTTATTTTAAATCAGATCTGTGGTTTCTTTGGGAACTCCCAGTGAGGAAATATCCTCTATCCATGCAATTTGTTATCTGCTCTGAGATTTATCTTGCAGAGTTGTTTAGGGTTCTGAGAGGGTTAATAGGAAGAAAAGGAGGAAAGAAAGAGGAAGGAAGGAAGGAAGGAGAGAAACAAGCATGCATTAAGCACCTACTATGTGCCAGTCATTCCACATGCTAAGCATTCCACAAATAATATTTTATTTGATTGTCATAACCCTGGGAGATAAGTGCTATTATTATTCCCATTTTACAGTTGTGAAATCTGAGGGAGACAGAGGTTAAATGACTTGCTCAGGATCACCCAGCTAGTATCTGAGGATGCATTTGAGCTCCAGTCTTCCTGACTCTAGGCCTAGTGTGCTATTTCAATATGCCAGAAAGCTTGGTCTTCCTGATTAGAATGTTGGCTCTCCATCCACTACCCTATGCTGCCTTTCTCCTTCTGAAGATGTATTTGACCCACAGTTTTTGAGTCAGTCCTCCATGCATTTTCTAAAACAATCCTTACCTTGAAAATAGCTTATTAAAGTAATAATTCACTAAGCACCTAGCTAATTTAATTAAGTGGGGAAAACCTAATGGCCTTTATTATTTATATAATTTAGATGGGTCACAGCTTATATGTTTCTTGAGGGCAGGGCATAGATAAGTAATTGTTGAAAGAATTCATCAATGGTGTAGATCCTATTGACCATAGACATTTTAATGATCCTGTTTCAGAATCTCAGATATTGAAGGCAATTCAGAGGTCGTCTAGTCCCTCCAGTACATGAATAGGCATCTCCTTTATAGCATTCTCGGGTATGTATGGGGTGTGTGTGTGTGTGTAGGCAATCAGAGTTAAGTGACTTCCCCAGGGTCACACAACTAGTAAGTGTCTAAGGTTGGATTTGAACTCAGGCCCTCCTGCCTCCAGGGCTGGTGCTCTATCCACTGTGCCACCTACCTGCGCCTCCTTTATAGAATTCTTGACAAGTGTTGCCTTACATCAAGCCAAAACCTAGCTTCCAAACTTCCATACAAAACAAATTTCTCTCTTCTACCTTAAGCTCTTTAAATACTTCAAAGTAGATATCATACCTCATTGAGCCTTCTCTTTTAGAGGTGAAAATTCCTCTGTTCTTTTAGGTACTCCTCACAAAATGGCCTCCCATTCCTCTTCTCTGCAAACACACCTGTTTATTAGTGTCCTTGTTAGAATATATAAATCTCATAAAGACAGATTTATTATAAATACCTTAATAAAAGATGCAAAATATAAATATATATATACTCAAGAACTTAATAAATATGATAATTATTAGTAACTATTGAGCACATAATTATAATTATTAATGATTTTCCATGTTCTTATGATGTCTATACCTAGTATGAATATCCTAAAGGAATGTTCTTGATTTGTCAGTAGTTTAGTTTACATCATTCAAGAGAGGCAGTGTGACATAGTAATGGATATAGGGTTGGCCTGAATGCCAGAAAGATCCAGATTCAAATCTTGCAAATACTGTCTGTGATACCCTGCCTGCCAAGTCACTTCACCTCTTAGTGCTCTGGACCAGTGGTATCAAACTCAAATAGAAAGGGAGCCCTGCCTGCAGCATATTGACTTAGAAAACCACAAATTAACATTATTTGTGTTATATTTTTATCTATTTTGTTAAACATTTCCCAATTACATTTTAGTCCCATTGGGGTCAGTCTAGGCAACTCTCTAAGAAGCCAAATTATGGAAGAGGTGCTGACCTGAACTGGTAGAAATCTCGTCTCCCATGTTAATGAAGTGACCAGTCCAGCTCTTATCCCTACATCATTCTAACCTGATATGAACTCATTCTCACCTAATTAATAGTAAAGAAATACATTCTAGTCTCTTCTCTGTCATGAGACAACTGCATAGTCTTGGTGAAGACGCATAAGCACGGTGAGTCACATTCTCCTAAGCAATGATGATAATGATGGTGATGGTGATGATGACCTATAAAGCCTGCAAAGCAATTTACAAATTCATCCTTATTTTATGTACATGACAACCCTATGAGGTAGGGGCTATGATTATTTACATTTTACAGGAAAGGCATGGAAAAGGTCAATGATTTACCCAGGGCCCTATAAACCAGTGAGTATTAGAGACTGGGCATTTCAGGTCTCCTCCATTGCAACTCCAGAACTCGATTCACTGCACCACCTAAATGCCTATAAAGTTATTTCATTGAATTAAATGTACTTTATGGTTCTTTTCTGATGCAAAACCAAAAGCCTCCATGATTCTGGTTCCATCTACATGCTCAGAAACAGGGTTGTTTCTAATTTTATACTGACGTAAGTTTCCTGTTCTTTCAAATCTGGGTTTATTATGTTACATTAAAGACGTGGACCACAACAGAGAGTCAAATTGAAATAAGTGATCAGACATATTTTGCAGCAGGTCAGCCACTGAGGATATAGATTTCGCCTTAGTCTACTTTCCTCTCTTTTCCGAAGAACATTTTCACAAACCTACAACCATTTTACCCATAGGTAATCTAATTCTTTTCACTGTGGAAAAGTGCTGTGGCATGACTTGAAGAGAAGGTGCTGACCTATGCTGGTTTCCCTGCCTACACAAGGGTTTCTTGGCACATAGTAGGTGCTTAATAAATGTTGGCTCTTATTGACTCATCTGGGAGATCCATCTATTGACAAAATCACAGATCCGATCCTAATCCCTATCTGTATGAAAAGGTGACTTTATTAGGGATGCTCAGATTTTCCCCAAATATAGAATTCCATAGGTCATTTGCAAACTATGCTCTATAGATTCAAGGGACTTCTGTCCTTTGACAGATATCCTATGGTAACTTACCAGTCGCCCTCTCTTCACTTACATACTCACCTAAATCTCACCCCAGCCTCCCAACCCCCACATCATTTGAATTTATTCCACATGCTTTTACTAGTGCAGCCCTTAACTATCTTGATCATATCCACTTCTCTTTTTCCCCTTATCTGGAGGGAATTACCAACCTAGAAGTACTAACCCTTTCAAAAAAGCCTTGTAGTCTAAGATCCATAATGCTGACACCAGTGTATAAAAATTCAGAAGAAAAAAATACCTAAATTTCACAATCCCATGGTCTTTAACCCTATAAACTGATTCTAGTTGGCTGGTGCAGTGTTGCAGTGGATAGAGTGCAGGGCCTGAAGTGAGGAGGACTCGTTTTCCTGAGTTCAAATCTGGCCACAGACACTTGCTACCTGTGACCCTGGGCAAGTCCCTTCACCCAGTTTGCTTCAAGTTCCTCATCTGTAAAATGAGCTGAAGAAGGAAATGGCAAACCACTTCAGCATCTCTGCCAAGAAAACCCCAAAACAGGCCACTGATAGCCAGATATGACTAAAATAGCTAAACAACAAAAGTTGCTTGTAAAGAGAAGGAAAACGGAGGGGGGATTGGGAAGGTGGTAGTATTTACTTAGGGTTTTCAGAGGCACGGGATTGAGGTAGGAGCTTAAGAGCTGGCATCTACAGGCACAGTCCTGGGTTTTGTACGGGGTGACTCTTGCAGTGGGACAGCCAAGGTTGAGGGAATGAGATGGCAGAAAGCACAGGCTTGAAACAGCTTTAAGGAAAACGGGAAGGTGGGGGCAGAGAACATATCTGAAAGCTACACCAGCAACAGGAAGCTTAGGCCAGAAATTATGAGAGCCAAAAAGAAAGTATTAGTCAGGTTTGCAAATTTGTTCACTCTGCTAACACTCCTGGCAGCCAGAAAAATAACATTCTCTTTGCAGCTACCCTAAGGCCAGGTTAAGCTGAAGCTGCGTAGACAGATGATTTCCCAAACTGGCTAAATTCTGACTGACCCAACCCCAACTATTTTGGTACATACCCTGCATGGTGGAATCATTTTTCATTACCACTGAATATCACAAACTCCAAGTGGTTTCTCCTATTCTTTAATGAGTTGGGGAGACATGGAATGTGTTTGTCAGAGAAATCCATCGGGGACTTGGAAAATGAGAGAGGCATGAGTTTTGTGGTCCTTAGAAGTTGTTTTGTTTCCACTCATTCGTGTTAGCCAAACATAGGAATGCCACTCTGAAACACAGTTCTTTAATCATTCGTAGATTAACTATGTAATATGGGTTTTTTTTCGTGAACATACATTATGTACATGTACACATGTGTATGTGTGTGTGTGTATGCACATGCTTCCCTGATTGAACTGACAATGACCTCCAGAAGAGTTCATGGTTAAGAAGAAGAAGGGTTTTATGTTCTTCTGTGTTTCCCCAGGAGAATAATAACACTGTGAAAACTGGGTTTTGTTTTCATTGGGTAATATTGGAAAAATTCTTGAGGAAAATTTTTCCTATTCAGCCTTCCAAATGGATCTGCTTGTCACAGATTTCTGTTGTTGGGGAAATATCCTCCCAAATGAAGCGTTTACTCAAGTCTGTGATTGTTTACTGTGCCTGGAATGCTTAAAAATAATCTCCTAAGTACTTCTCATCAATCTACCTAATGGACCTTTAGTTTGGTTTATGTTGTAATTGCTTTATTTGTCTTTGGTGAAATCTTTTCTTAATCCTATGACCATAATGAGACTCTCCTGTTTCATGTTGTTTTCTGTGGTCAGTGGAATAGTAATTATCATTTTAAATGGCCAATCTTAGACTCTGATCCAATCTCACTAGTTTATATTCATGACGAGCGACTGATAATGGTCTGGCATCTACTTAGCACGAAGATGTTAATAACATAGCTCTGTAGAATGAGAGCATTGGACTATCTGCCTTATGTCAGTGGTACACATGACATGAAGATAATTTTTTCCGAGGAGTTAAGGGGAATCACTTGTAATTGAAAACTACCCCTAGTCCCCCCACAAGCACACACCTATAAAATCTGGAAAATTCTTGTACTAGTATCATACTTGTAAATGTAATAGCTATAAAGGTATCACTGAAAGTGTGTTCAAAGGGAAGGAGACAAAGCACAGAATATTCTGCAGGTAAGGAATTATAATACCCCTAATTTCCCTCACTAAGTCTTCCCGGGTGTCGTGATTTTTTCATCCTGGGATCTGTACTCTTATAGATCAATTGCTATTCTTCTGATGATTTCAGTGACATCTGTCTGCTGCTATATGGAGTGGTCTCTTACAGGCATCTCAAGTGACTCTGAAGGGATTGACTTTGTGGTACCCTTGGCAGTGGTCCAGGTCTTCTCTTTCTAGTCTGGCCAGGGTAGCAGCAGAGCATCAGACCAGAAATTCCATTTGGCTCAGCTCAGCTGGGAGAAGAGTCTTGGTGATACCTCTGAGAAGCATCGTCCTTGGAGCTCTTCGCTGGAGCTTTTTTCTCTACCAGTCAAGCTATGGGAAAGTTCCCAGTTACAGACTCCATGTTCAAGGAAAGCAACCAAAAACTTAAATGTCTGACATCAGATGTTCAGAGGTAGCTGGGTGGTGAACAGTGGACAGAATGCTGGGCCTGAAATCAGGAAGACCTGAGTTCAAATGCAGCCTCACATACTTATTAACTGTCTGGCCTTGAGCAAATCACATCATCTCTGTTTGCCTCAGTTTCCTCATAGGTAAAATGTTGTTGTTATGAGTTGTTATGAGGTTGTTATGAGTATCCAATGAAACCCATAACCACCCAGGGTTGTTATGAGTACCCAATGAAATCATTTTTGTAAAGCACTTAGCACAGTGCGTGGCACATAGTAGGCACTATATAAAAATTACCTGTTATTATTTATTATTAATATTACACATTTTCATGCATGGACTCCTGTCTGAGAGCAAAAAAAAGGGGAAGATAATTTTTTTTTTTTAATTTCCTCTCCGTAAGCACTCGAGTGGTATTATTTAACTCAAAAGGCAAGGGGCCCATGACACTCCTGAGTACAGGCAGAGCCAGATTGAAATGTAATTGGGAAATATTTAACAAAATAAAGAAATATACGATAAAACACAGATAATGTTAACATGCATTTTTCTAAATCACTTTGCAACCTGCAGAGACCCTGGTGTGGGTTTTGGTGGCCCCTGGTTCTATTTGAGTGTAACCCCACTGATTTAAATAATCCATTAGTAACTGGCTACAAACCTTTCTAAGGCACATACAGACTCAGGTGGCCATTTTCTTAAATCAGATTAGTGGAAGAAAAGATAGTCCCAACATAGGCTATAGAAATTTACAGTTGGTTTACCTGCACTCATTTTGGAAGTAGTATTTCTCATAATCCTCCTAAAAGGAAAAAGAAGTAAAAAGCATTTCAGTTTTCAGGCTTCATAGGACTGAGTTATTTCTCTACTGCCCTGCCCCTGGGATATGAGCCAAAGATGAGTATTCATCTGGAAGTCATAGTTCCATTCATTCAGTAGTTCTTAAGCACATTCTATGAGCAAGAGCATTATTACAGGGACTAACTGGAGGAGATACAGAGTTTAGAAGAGACCTGGGGATCTGCTTGGTTTGTATACATGTTGTACATTCCTTCCTCCCTCCCCATCCCACCCCCCATATAGAAACTATAAGCTCCTTGATGGAAGAGACTATTTTGGTTTTTGTGTTTGTATCCTCAATACAAGGCCTGGTACATAGAAGGCACTTAATAAATGCTTATTGGTCGATTGATTGATAAGACATGATTCTTCCTTTTATGAAACCTACATTCTGATAAAGGGTTGAGACCAATGCTGGTGTTTGTGATACACACATAGTGCTTTAGGTAGCAAAGCCAAGTTCTATGTGAAGTCCCAAGGGTGAGGTGGTTACTAGGGAAGAGCATGGAAATGAGAGAGTTCAAGGCAGTAACCTGGTTTGTCTGTGGCAGAGTACATTGGGGAAATAATATCGCATGAGCTTGTAAAGGGAGAGTGGCACCAGATTATGTAGGACCTTGGCTATTAGAAGAATCTAGACTTCATTCAGTAGGCAACAGAGAGCTGCTGAAGGTTTTTGAACGAAGGAATCCCACATGACCAGTTCATGTGGCCTGAGGGGTAAAAGAGGAGAGTGAGCCAAATCTGTGATGACTAAATTCCCTCCCTCGGTCCAGATAACTAACAATCTTAGAGTTGTCTGGCTTACCAAGAGATAAAAGATTCCCCCAATTTCACACAGTCGATCTGTATTGGGCAGGACCTAAATCAGTTAATTAGTAGGGATTTATTAAGCACTGGATGCTGTACCAGTCCCTGAAGATACCTATGCAAAAGATTTTGTGGGGAGGGGGAAGGATACAAAATAGTCACAGATGAGTCAATATATGCTATGTACCCGATGAATACAAAGTGATGGAAGGCGGGGTACTAAAGATTGGGGGAATTAGGAAAAGCTTGCTGGAGGAAGTAGTAAATGAGCTGAACTTTGGAGGATGTATAGACATTGTATAACTAATTGCAGTCTCGAAATTTACCTTAGAGGCTCTCTATACATGTGCCCATCCCCCATTACATGTACAAAAAAGTCATGAAGGCAGGAGATAAAATGTCACCTATGAACAGCAGCAAATAGATCAATTCGTCAGGAACTTAGAGCTCATGGAAAGAGAAATGTGTAATCAGCCCGGAAAGGTAAGCTTAAGCCAGATCATGAAGGTATTTAAATACCAGAGAGGGGAAGTGAGGAGGCGGGGGAAGGGAAGGGAAGGGAACAAAGAAAAGAGTTTTTGCTATCCTGGAGGCAGTGGGGGAGCTACTGGAGCACCTCGGGGTTTGAGGGAGATGACATGATCAGACCCGTCTTTTAAGAATAGCAGTTTGGCAGCTATGTGGAAAATGGTGAGAGACTAGCTGCATGGAGATCAATTATAATATAGGTGAGAGGAGATGAAGACCTGAACCAAGGTGTCTATGGTGTGAGTGAAGAGAAGGGAACAGATGCAAAAGATGTTCAGGAGATAGAAGCAAAAAAGTCTTGGCAACTCCTTGGATGTGTACCTGACATTGATAAAGTCCTTTCCATCTGTATCTCACAGCAGGTCTGTGCATTAAACACTTACAAGGTATTTTTTCCATTTCATAGTTGATGAAACTAAGACTCATCTTCATGACTCCAAGGTCAGCCTTCTCTAATTAGCATCACAAGCAATGCTATTTTAGCCACAGTGATAAAGGACAGATTGAAGCTAAGAGACTGGAGGCAAAAAGACTCAAGGATGTGGGCAAATTTTGCAAATGATGGCTTGTAGATGGGTTGGATTCTGTGTCATGAATGAGAACACAGATCTATTAAAGTAAGCAAGCCCAGGGAAGGATCTCCTTCTAGGTGCAGGATAAGACACACTCATGTCAGACTATTGTCGTTCAGTCATTTCCATCCTGTCTGATGCTTTATGACCCCATTTGGGGTTTTCTTGACAAAGATACTGGAGTGGCCATTTCCTTCTCCAGCTTATTTTACAGATGAGGAAACTGAGGCAAACAAGGTTAAGTGACTTGCCCAGGGTCACTCATCTAGTAAGTGTCTGAGGCCAAATTTGAACTTGGGAAGATGAGTCATCTGACTGCAGGTCTGGCATTCTATCTACTATGCCACCTAGCTGCCCCGTGTTCAATAGCTTATTCAAATCCCATTTTCCTAGTATCCTAAATTTTGGTCTTTTAAGCTCTTTGCTATCCGCCAAATCTTTGCTTACCACAACTAATTCTGGCCCTTCTGTTCCATTTGCTGCCAGAGGCCTCCTCATCCCCTTCAGGTCTATTCCCAGAAACATCAAGGAAGGAATTATTATTAAGTACCTACTATGTGCCACAAACCATCCTGCCAGATACCATGCTAAATGCTTTATAAATATTGACCTACTAATCCCGGGAGGGAAGTGCTATTACTGTCTCCATTGTACTATTGAGGAAACTGAGGTAAACCAAAATTAAATGATTTGCCCAAGATTACACAGCTAGTAATGTCTGAGGCCTGATTTGAACTCATCATCCTGACCCCAGCCTGCACACTATCTCCTATGCCACCTCACTGCTTCCAGTGTACCTCATAAGACAGGCTATGGCTCAGTAAACTGAGATTAGGATTTTTGAAGAGCTAGAAAGTACTTTAGAGGTCACTTATTCCAAACTTCTCATTTTACCAATTAACCACCAGAAGTGAAATGTCTTGCTCAGGGTCCTGTAGGTAGACACTAGCAAAGTCAGCTACGAATCCAGTGTTGTCTACGATAAACCTGTCTTCTACTCACTTATCCAATAGGATTTTGCCTGAGTCCTGGGGCAGATTATGGACCATCCTTTCTAACCCCTCTCACTTCAAGGAGAGTAGAATAAGATTGGAAATTAATTCCATCGTCTAGAGGTTTGATGCTGTAGAAAGGTACATCCCTGGTTCTAAACAATTCTGTGCTACAGTCGCAGAGTTTGGGATTTCCTTGGCACGGTCTCCCCTGGGAAGATGAGGAAGCTGTAGTAGAAACATCAGTGGTCTGGATGTCAAAAGACCTGTCTGTACTCAAGTCCCACAACTGATATTGCTATCTTTATCACCCTGGCAAGTCATTTATAATCTCTTTCCCTTTTCTTACCTATGACATAGAGAAGATAATACTTGTACATATCTCACAGGGTTGTAGTGTGGAAAGGTCTTTCTAAGCCTTAAGGTGTGTGTGTGTGTGTGTGTGTGTGTGTGTGTGTGTGTGTGTGTGTGTGTGTGTGTGTGTGTGGTGAACCTATTCTAATGGGGCTTTGTAAGCTTTAAAGCGGTATGTGCATGTGTAATCCTGTTATTCCAATAGAGACATATAGCGGCCAAGCTAAGGTCCACAACTAAATGTTCTTTTTTCACCTAGTTACAGTAAGTAACTTTTATTTGAGTTCAGACTGGGCTATGATTTTCTTAGGATTTGGACACCCTTTGAATGCATGGCTCATAATGGAGCAACTTAAGCCTTTTGAAATGTGCTTATTTTTTTTCTTTTTTTTTATGTTTAATATATTTAGTTTTCAGCATTGATTTTCACAAGAGTTTGAATTGTACATTTTCTCCCCATTTCTACCCTCCCATCCACTCCAGGATGGTGTATATTCTGGTTGCCCTGTTCATCAGTCAGCCCTGCCTTCTGTCACCCCACTACCCTCCCATCCCCTTTTCCCTTCCTTTCTTGTAGGGCAAGATAAATTTCTATGCTCCATTGCCTGTGT
>JAQQSZ010009522.1:0-12754 GCA_028646595.1 Phalanger gymnotis
TAGGTTTTTGGAGGAACTTGGTGGGGAGCTCACGCCAGTCACTGCTTCCCAGCCGCCATCTTGGCTCCGCCCCCGCGAAAGTGATTCTTAGGGGAAGTTTTATATCTCTGAATGCTTACATGAATAAAATAGAGAAAGAGGAGACCAGTGAAATTGGGCATGCAACTAAGAAAGCTAGCAAAAGAACAAATTAAAAATTCCCAATTAAGTACCAAATTAGAAATTCTGGAAACCAAAGGAGAGCTTAACAAAATTGAAATTAAGAAAACTATTGAACTAAGAGCTGGTTTTGTGGGAAAAAAAACCCAATAAAATATGTAAACCTTAGGTTAATTTCATTAAAAAAAAATCAAAAATGAAAAGGGAGAAATCACCACCAGTGAAGAGGAAATTAAAGCGATAATTAGAGGCTATTTTGCCCAACTGTATGCCAACAAATGTGACAGTGAAGTGGATAAATATTTATAAAAATAGAAACTGCCCAGACTAACCAAAGAGGAAATAATATGCCTAAATAACCCTGTTCCAGAAAAGGAAATTGAGAACAAGCAATCAGTGAACTCCCTAAGAAAACTCTACAAGGCCAGATGGATTTACAAATGAATTCCATCAAATATTTAAAGAATAATCAATTCAGATATTATATAGACTATTTGGGAAAATAGGTGAAGAAGGAGACCTGCCAGATTCTTTTTATAATACAAATACGGTGCTGATATCTAAACCAGGAAGAGTCAAAACAGAGAAAGAAAATTACAGACCAGTTCCTGTAACGAATGTAGATCAAACATTTTGAATGAAATGTTACCAGAAAGATTACAGCAATTTATCACAAGAATAATACACTGTGACCAGGTCGGATTTATTCCAGGAATGCAAGGTTGGTTCAATATTAGGAAAACTATCAGTATAATTGATCATATCAACAACTAAACTCACAGAAACCATATGATTATCTCAACAGATGCAGAAAAAGCTTTTGACAAAATACAACACCTAATCCTATTAAAAACACCGGAGAGCATAGAAATAAATTGGGTCTTCATTAAAATGATAAGCAGCATCTACCTAAAACCATCAGCAAACATTATATGTAATGGGGATAAGCCAGAAGCATATCCTCTAAGATTGGGGGTGAAACAAGGATGTCCATTATCACCACTGTTATTTAATATGGTACTAGAAATGTTAGCTTTAGCAATAAGAGAAGAAAAAGAAATTGAAGGAATTAGAATAGGCAAAGAAGAAACAAAACTATCACTCTTTTCAGATGATATGATGATATACTTAGAGCATCCTTGAGAATCAAGTAAAAAACTATTTGAAATAATAACATTAACAAAGTTGCAGGATATAAAATAAATCCACGTAAATAATATGCATTTCTACATATTACTAACAAAGCCCAACAGCAAGAGATAGAAAGAGAAATTTCATTTAAAGTTACTCTAGACATTATAAGATATGTGAGAGTCTACCTGTCAAGAACTATATGAACACAAATACAAAACACTTTTCACAGAAATAAAGTCAGATCAAAATAATTGGAAAAATATCACTTGTTCATGAGTAGGTCAAGCCAATATAATAAAAATGACAGTTGTACCTAAATTAATTTATTCAGTGCCATACCAATCAAATTACCAAAAATTATTTTATAGGGTTAGAAAAAATAATAACAGAAGGTCCAGAACGTCAGGAGAATTAATGGAAGGAAATGCAAGGGAAGGTGGCCTAGCCGTAATAGCTCTTAAATGGTATTATAAAGCAGCAACCATCACAACTACTTGATACTGGCTAAGAAATAGAGTGGTGGATCAGTGGAGTAGGTTAGGAACAAAATACACAGTAGTCAGTGACTATAGTAATCTACTGTTTGATGAACCCAAAGACTCCAGCTTCTGGGGTAAGAATTCACTATTTGACAAAAACTGCTGCAAAGACTGGAAAATAGTATGGCAGAAGCTAGGCATAGACCAACATTTTACACTGTATATCAAAATAAAGCCAAAATTGTACGTGATTTAGATATAAAGGCTGATAGCAAATTGGGAGAGTAAAGAATAGTTTACCTGTCAGATTTATGGGGAGTGGAAGAATATATGACCAAACAAGAGATAAAGAACATTATGAAATGCAAAATGGATAATTTTGATTACATTAAAATGAAAAGGTTTTGCATAAGCAAAGCCAATGCAACAAAGCTTAGGAGGGAAGCAGAAAACTGGGGAAGAATTTTTGCAACCAGTATCTCTGATAAAGGCCTCATTTCTAAATACATAGAGAACTGAGTCAAATTTATAAGAACACAAGTCATTCCCCAACTTATAAATGGTCAAAGGATATGAACAGGTAGTTTTCAGAGGTAGAAATTAAAGCTATCTATAGAAATATAAAAAAATGCTCTGAATCACCGTTGGTTAGAGAAATGCAAATCAAAACAACTCTGAGGTACCACATCACATTCATCAGACTGGCGAACATGACAAAATAGGAAAATTATAAATGCTGGAAAAGATGTGGGAGAATTGGAACACTAATGCATTATTGATCGAGTTGTGAACTGATTCAACCATTTTGGAGAGCAATTTGGAACTATTTCCAAAGGGCTATAAAAATGTGCATACCTTCAACCCAGCAATACCACTTCTAGGACTGTACCTCAAGGAGATTATAAAAATGGGAAAAGGACCTACATGTACAAAAATATTTATGTCACCTCTTTTTGTGGTGGCAAAGAATCGGAAATTGAGGGGATGCACATCAATTGGGGAATGGCTGAACAAGTTGTGGTATATGAATGTAATGGAATACAATTGTGCTACGAGAAATGATGAGCAGGCAGACTTCAGAAAAACCTGGAAAAACTTTTATGGACTGATGCTGAGTGGAGTGAGCAGAACCAAGAGAACATTGTAAACAGTAACAGCCACCATGTATGGTGACTAACTTTGCTAGATTTATCTCTTCTTAGCAATGCAAGGATCTAAGATAACTCCAAAAGACTCATGATTGAAAATGCTGTCCACATCCAGGAAAAGAACTATGGAGTCTGAATGCAGATCTAAGCATATTATTTACTCTCTCTGTATTTTTTTTTATTCTTTCTTATGGTTTTTCCCATCGGTTCTAATTCTTCTTTACAACATGACTAATGTGAAAATACATTTGATACGAATGTATATGTAGAACCTCTGTCAAATTCTATACTGTTTTGGGGCTTGGGGAGGGGAGAGATGGGGAGAAAATTTGAAACTCAAAATCTTATGAAAGTGTTGAAAACTAAAAATAAATTTAAAAATTTAATTAAAAAAATTTAAAAATCCCTCTGCCTCCTCCTTCCTTGAAGAATCTGTACTTGATTTTACCATTACTGTTAGCCGTTGTCCTATATCGCTCCTCTTCTCAGCTAAACTCCTTGAGGAAGCAGTCTAATCACGGTGCTTTTACTTCTCTTTGTCTGTTCTTTCCTTTTTTCTTCTGCATTCTGACTTCCGTCCTCATCAACTTAAAGTGTTCTTTTCAAAGACATCACTGATATCTCTTTTTTTAGAAAATTAATTTTATTGGTGTCTTCTAACTTGTCTAACTTTCTACCTGTATGTCTCTCCCATCTCCTCCAATGATCTCAGTGATTTTCAGATCTCTAATGGATTTCCTTAATCTCATTCTTTTTTACCTCTCTGGGGCCTTTGACCCTGTCACTCACCATCTTTGGGATACTGTCTTTTCTTGAGTCAACAAGTATTTATTAAACTCCTATTATTTTCTGGGAAACTAAGCACAGAGAATAAAAAAAAAAAACAGTCTCTACCCTTAAGTAACTTACAATCTAATGGGGGAAGATAATACCTGAAAGGGGACAGAAAATAGGTAGAGGATATTGACCAATTCTGGAGAGTCAAGAGTAGAGAAGGGAGAGGAATGAAAGGTGACTAGCCTTGGCTTTTCCTCAGAAATGAAATTTAAGCAAGAATTCACCAGAGGGATGAGAGGGTAGGGATATTCCAGGATAAGAAGAAAGCTGAGGCATAGTGTTAATGTTTGGAGAATGAAGACCAGAGCCAGGAGAAGTTGTGGTGGCAATGTACTTTCCTGGCTCTCCTACTTATCTGATCTCTCTTCCATCTGCTTTTCACGCTTACTAAATGTAGGTGTTCCTAAGGCTCTCTCCTGGCTCCTTCTCTTCCTCTATACTTTCTCACTTGGTGATTTCATCAACTCTCATGGGTCCAGTTTTCATCTTCATACAGATGGTTCATAGATCTGTATATCCAGCCATAACCTTTCTCCTGAACTACAGTCTTGCATCAGCAGTTGCCTTATGGAGTTCTGAAAGTGGGTATTCCATAGATATTTCAATCTCAATGAGCTGAAAACACAATTCTTTATCTTTTCCCTAATACCAAGTTTTCATTTTACTGTTGAGGGCACAACCATGCTCCCCATTACCTAGTTTTCACAACCTTGACATTATCCTCAGTTACTCACTCAAACTTATCCCACATATATTCTCTGTTGTTAAGTCTTGTAGCTTTTATGTCCTCTTCTTTTCACTCACACCGTTAGGTCTGTTTTTGCTCTTATTTTGTCTGAGATCATGATTACTACCCCTGCCTTTTTTACTTCAAGCATGATAGATTTTGCTTCAGCTCCTTACTTTAACTCTGTGTGGCTGTTTCAAGTGTGTCTCTTGTAAACAACCTATTGTTGGATTCTGGTTTCTAATTCCATTCTGCCATCCACTTCTACCTTATGGTTAAGTTCATCTCATTCATATTCATAGTTACTGTGTATTTTCTTTTGTTTATCCTTCTGTTTTCTTCTGTTTATCCTTTTCCCTCTCTCTCCCCTTTTCTCTTCTCTTTTCTCTCTGTCTTTTCTTTCTCTATATATCTATATATATGCATATATATACATTTATATATATATATACACATATATATCTTTTCTCTCCCTTCCTGTCCTTCCTCAAAAGTCTTTTTTGCTCCTGACTACTCCCTCTCTTAGTTTTCCCTCCCTTTCATCATTCCCCCTTAGCTAGTATCTCTTATCCCCTTATGCTTCTGTATCCTTATTGGGTAAAATAGATTTCTATACCCAATTGAGTGTGTGTGTGTGTGTGTGTATGTGTGCGTATGTGTATTCTACCCTCTTTGAACCAATTCCAATGCCCCTCTTTCCCCCATCTTCCACTCCACTATAAAAGCTCTTCTTTGTGTGCCTCTTATGTGAGGAAAATTTCCCCATTCTATTTCTCTCTTCCTCCTCCCTCTTCTTCCTTTTTTTTTTGAGATCATCTCAACATAATTGACTCATGCCCATGCCCTCTGTTTATGTAGACTCCTCACTACCCTGATAATGATAGTTTTTAGGTGTTACATGTATCATCTTCCCATATAAGAATGTAAATAATTTAACTTTATTGAATAGAGAAATCCAGGAAGTCTAAAATGAATTCAGCCAAGTGGGAAAAAAGGAGGTATCTGAGTTTGCTTAAAAGACTTGAATCCCTCCCTCATCCTCTACTTCCTTATGACTGAACTAGACATCAGCTGATAAAAGGAAACATTAGTAAAAATCAAACTTATACTGTTAAATCTTTTTGCTTTAAAATTTTAATGCTTCTTGACTCAGTTTAGAAAAAGCTTTACATAAAAATTATAGTTTTCTTTGGTTTAGTCTAACATTGTATAAACTTGCTCACTATATTTTAAATATTTATAGTATCGATAGCACCTTGTATTAAAATATATCTATAGGTAAATCTCTTTATTCATTTTTCAGGTTTATGTTAAATATGACACAGTTATTTCTGAAGAACCTGTATGTTTGGTAAGTTTGAATTCAGTTTGGCAGTTTAATTCTTAAGAATATGTTCTTCAAATGTAATATATAATTTGATTTTGAAATTATTTCATTAACATTAGGAAGCTGATTCTTCTATTTCTGTTTGTGAATGAATAAAAAAATAACAATATACAGTTTCTGGTTCAGTTTATTAAGACTGTTCTGTGATATTTTATATGTCATCTCTGCAAAGCAAAAAATGTTAAAATCAGGTTATTCTTATAAAATGACTATCTTGCTATCAGATTTCACATTATCATTAATACCATGAGAGTTTTTTTCTAAATAGCAAATTGGTGGATATTTTTCCTATATTCTCCATATACTTATATATTTTTCCATATATTTTAATAAGTTTTGATCATTATCAATCAGCTTCTCAGTGAAGTTTGTGGAAATATTTGTTTCGTTTACTCAAAAGAGCAATGAATTTGAAAGCCAAAGGCCTGGTTTCAAGTCCTCTTCCTGCTGCTGACTGGCTGTGTGCCCTTGGGCATATCACTTGGCTCCTTAGCACTTCAGTTTCCCCATCTGTAAAGTGATGGAGTTGGACTAAATTATCTCTTAAGGCCCTTCCAGGTCTAAATTCTACGATATTCCAGTTTTCCCTCATTTCATTTGTTTGCTTAATACTCTGCTTTGAAAGATAAAGGTAGGAGTTTCCTTGGAGTAGTCACTCATGCCTCAGTCAAGTTGAAAGGAGAGAATCAGGTTTTCCCGTTAAACCGCTTTGTGACCTTCTGTGGGCTTCAATTTTACTAAACCATCAAACAAATAAGTTGAATTGAATAGTCTAAAGTCTCTTCCTCTTCTTTGTCTGTTTCTTTTATCTAACTTTCAGTTTACTAAAGAAAAATATTGATGAATAGAATTATTTTGACCAGGGAAAAGTATAGTCAGTCAAAGTATTTTGAAGTGAAAGAAAAAAATATTATTCTGTGTTGTCTTTGGATTTAGGGGCTTCTCAAAGTTAGCGTATGTTTAAAATTGTACTGTAATACCTATTTATCTGGCTGTGGAAAGACCAGAAATTTGGGAGTAATTTAGAAGTAAATGAAAAAGTTTCTGAGAAAGATGAAAGTATTTGTCATAAAATCCAGGTACCTTATTTCATAGAAAAGACTTGGAATCACCTTTTTTTTCCCCTCAGACATAGACTCTATTTGATTTAACTATATACATAATAGGTTATCTGGTTACACTTACCAATCATCTTTCCTTCCCTAGATTCATTCAGAGAATGGAGAATAGCAAGAGATTGAAGATAGACAGTTTGGGGTAGAGGTTAATAGGGTCGAAGAGTGTAAAAGGGGAGGGAGAAAGGGACACAATAGATGGTAATGATAAATTAGTGTCTACAAAGTTCAAGCCTCTGTGATAGTCTTCTAGGGATAGGAAGAGAATAACAAAACAATCCCTGCCCCTAAGGAGCTTATGTGCTACTCTAAATATATGTGCACAGCTAAGTAAATAAAAATACATATATACTAATACAAATTAATTTCCAGGAGGGTAAAGTGCTAATTGTTTTGGGGACAGGAAAGGCCTCATATAGAAGGCAACACTTAAGTTGTTCTTTGATGTTGCAGTAGGAAGTTCTTTGAGACATTGGTAAAGAAGGAGACCACCTGGGGAAAGTTGGAGGCAAGAGATGGAATGAACTAGAATAGAGACTGTTGAATGCATATTGGAAAGATTTAATTTTTAAAAAATTATTAAAATAAAATTTTAAAAGTTAGGCAAGTTAAATAGTTAAACTTAATTTATCTGTAAAATATCCTTGTGTCTAATTTCCGAACTATGACAGATTAACAAAAAAATTTACTGTGTTGCTAAATGTATGAATGAAAACAAGTTTTATATTTCTGTTTATGCAGAGTGTGACACCCAAGTATACATATACACCTCTGAATCAACTTAAGCATGGGTCTATAGTCAATGTATATGGTGCTGTGAAGTTCTTCAAGCCCCCTTATCGAAGCAGAGGAACTGGTTAGTATTTCTAAAGTACATTTGCGTTTTAAGTTTTTTATGTGGTTGGTCTCCTTTATTCTTTTTTAGTTACACGGGTGTTTCTCTTCAATTTAAATGCTAGACCAGAAGCCAAATTGGTGAGTTATGATCCCAGTGTTCTAGTGACACCTTTTTTCACTAGCTGATGTGATTTACCAGAATTTTTTAGAAGTAGATATACAGAAATTAAAGAGTCTGAGAAACAATAAACTAAATGAGAATAAATTAATGAATGAGAAAGTAAGGATTACTCAACTTTATTGAAGTATTGACACGTTCGTGGTACTACTTGTTCTGTGTGCTGCCAGTGGAATAGGTATTAACTATCTCTGCTACTTGAAGCAATTCATTATAGCAAAGGACGTCAAAATGGACAGACAGACAAAAGGAAAAACAAATGAAAAAGTTATAGAAAGTTGATGAAAGTTGATGGCTGTAGGAAGAATTTTAGTTCCATGTTTTCAAGATGACATAATATGCAGAGCACACAGAATAAGTATGAACATGTCAGTACTTCAGTAAAATTGAGTAATCCTTACTTTCCAGTTCATTAATTTATTCTCATTTAATTTATTCTTTCCTGGACTCTCTAAATTCAGTATATTTACTTCCAACAAATTCTGGTAAATAAGGTCAGTCACCTAAAAAAGGTATCATAATTCACAAATTATGTGACAAAAATCATTTCAAGAAAACTAACCAACATCAAGTGAATCTGATAATTTATGAAATATTCTGTACCCATAATGACCTTAACTCTGCAAATAAGGGAGAAAAGTTAAGGCACATTTTCTCTTCTCTATACCAATTGGTCATTCTGATTATATAGTTTTCAGTTTTTGTTTCTCATTTACATTGTAGTAATCATTGTGCATTTTGTTTTCTTGATTTTGCTTCACTTTGAATCAGTTCACATACATTTTCCATTATTGTATGTAAATCTTAAAAAGTGATTAGTAAAAATGACAATTGGAAATATTTGAGGTTTTGTTTTTAAAATTTCAAAAGTCAGTTTTAAAGTTACATAAAAATTGACTCAGTTGCTTGTTAAACATTTCCAAGTAAATTATTAGATTAATTTTGAATTATTGAAGTACATAATCATACTTCCTCTGGACAGTTACACGAAAAAAGGATTTTGAGAAAATATGAGCCACAGAGAATTAAAATGTGTGTGCCAGATACATTCAGATATATAAAATCAGCTGAGGAATTAAGAGCTAGTAATAGACATCTGCTATTATAGAGACTAGGACATATGTTTAACTATGGGTTTTTTTCCTCCTGTGATCCATATTTAAATGAATATCATCAATTTCATTTGAACATATTCATTGATAACACTAAAAATATATCTTGAAACTCTAGCAAGAGTTTCTAAACTATCAATTTTTGGGTTTTATTGGTCAATTTTTCTTTGTGTTGAAGGAAGTCATGCTTTACCAGGAGTGAATACTACAGGAAAGTTAAACAAATAGCACTGATTTTTGTTTTTAGGAAAGTACCAACTTCATTAGAGCTACCATAGAGAAGTACCAGAATAAATGTACAGGAACAAACTTGCAGCTGTGCCAATTTTATATTATGCAAAGAAACATTATTTCCTATGTATCCAGTTACATTTTAGATCATATCCAGATGTACGATTGAGGGAAAAGTTCTTAAAAAACTCTTATGTAAATTGAGGATGAAAAAGGTATTTCTAAGATTTTTTCATTAAATTTTATTTTATGAAACATACATTAGAGATGTGGTAGATGAAAGTAGTTTTGTATAATTTAGCTTTCTTAACTGATTAATCTTGCCTTTCATTACATACTGATTAGTAATGACAAATACATTATCCATATTCTTTTTTGGTGGGTTTTCCTAATTTCTTAAGTTTTAATTTGCATTTAAAAATTCATCCTGTGAGAAAGGTACCCTTTATTCCTTTCCATGAAGAGGCTATCTATTGCAGTTAAAGGTGACTTATCTACCATAAACTTGATCATTTGGGGACAGCATCCTCAAAAAGTTGGGATAAGATTTCATAAGAATCAAGGACATATGTAAATAACATTTGTTAAAAGAGTTTATCATCAACAAAAAAGATTTTGTGATTGCAAAGTGGATTTAATGCATCTAATATGCTGTTATTCATATAAAGATATATCCCTTTCAATCCTTCTCAGTTGTTACAGTAGCAGTGAAGATTTGTCATGCGTTTTCCACCCTCCTGTACTTGATACCAACCAAATACATGCATGAGACAGAAATCTAGGCCTAGATATAATCTATTTCCATGGATAAACACCATCTGACATGTTGTCTTTCATGATTAATTTTTTTTTGCGTGTAGCTTATGTTTGCATTTAGCCAAGAATTTATAGATTATATTTCTATTTTTTAAGAAGAAAAATTCTTTGTCTGTTTTACAGTGGTTTCTGTATAGCTATTCAAGGAATGAGATACCTTGCCAAGGGGCTTCTGTTTGTAGTTCACAGTTGGTTTTTGCCTCAGTATAACCTCTTGGATTGTCCTTTCTGTTCTCACCAAATTAGCACCTGAAAAGAATTAAAATTCAGCTCCTTTGGATTCTAATAAAGTGAACAGAGTCAACACTAATGAGAATTTTTTAAAAATTATTGATGCCTTCTCCACACCGCAGTAATTTTCCTACTCTCTTTATAACCTCTCCAGTTAAAACAGTTAAAAAAGAGTGAAACAATAATCCTGTCAATTTATGAAATATCTCCTAACTAGCAATTTTTAATTAGGTGAAGTTTATTTTGAGGATTCATGGATAATGCTGTTCTCCTTTACTGTTCTTCCCTGTATTCTGTCCCCAAGGAATTGAATCTTCTCAAGTTTGACTCTGACTGCATAAATTTCCTTCCTTCTTCTTTTGCCATGCTCCCCACCGTCCTTCATGCACACTTGTCACAACCTTCCCAAATCTACTGCTGTCATCCTACAGTGGTCCACATGTCAACATTATTTCTATATCCTCTTCTGTCTAATCAAAACTCTTCACCCTTAGCACTAGCTTTTAAGAAAGGAGCTTGATTAAACAATATTGCATTCTACTGAAAATGTATTATTTTGATATCCTGCTGGTTTTTTCCTCACTCCAAATGCCCATTCTAGCAACTTCTAGGTGAGAAAGTCTGACTTTCCTCTTGCTGCTTGTCCTGGGAGGCAGTGGGAACTGGGAAATCACTTGTTAAACTAACATCTTAGTTAACTGTAGAATCAGTAGCTTTCTATTTTCCTAATAATGAGTACTTCCTAGTTACTGCTTACTACTGGAGGCTTCTTCTAGCATGGACAGGTAAGAAAAAAGACTACTACTACAACACTGGGCATTAGTGTCTTTCTGCCATAGCCTTCTGAGATCCTTCAGTCCTTACCATCTGCTGTACCTCTATTTACTGAAGTCTCCCTCCACTGTCATCTTGATAATTTATGTAGCCTAAGGACCTCTGGACCTTGCCATCCTCTTCCTTTCCCCATCCTTAGAACCTCCAAGCCTTTCCATGTGCCTTAGAATTGAGCTTTATTTTGTTTTATTCAGTTAGAATTTCAGTTCCTTGAGAGTAGTTTGTTTAGCCTTTTCTATTTGTATCATTAGGGCTTAGCATAGTACTTGGCACATAATAAGTACTTAGTAAATTCTTTTTCATTCATTCATTCATTCAAAATTGACCCATGGAATATATAGGAATCGTGGAGCCACTTGGCAGCTGTAGAACTCGTTTCTTGATTTTTAGTCTAGTGCTCTCTACAGTATGTACCACATAGTCTAAGGAAATGGAGAAAGGGACTTGGGACCACACAGTGATGATCCAAATTGTAGATGATTCATTTATTCATTTGCTGAAAGTTAATTGGGTGCCACTTTAATTTTCCCTCTACTTCAGGGTCATCAAAATGAAAGATGTTACCTTTTAATAATTCTTTCAAACTGATGATACTGTATTTCTTGGTGGGAGGTAATGATTTTTTATCATGAACATACTTGTTCGAACCACCTGGAAAACCTCATTTTGTCACAGTAATAAATGTTGAAGATAGGTGAAATTTTACACTTTTAAGAATAATAAGTAATTTTACTTATAATTATGACTAATATGTAAGGCATATGGTACCATAATTATGTTGTCATTGATATCCTGTTCATTAGTTAGATGTTCTATCAGAAATACTTGTTTAGATGTCATTAATTAGAACTTTAAGCAATTCTTGCCACTCGTGGCAGATTTAAGGGTTTAGGGGGATTTTGTGAATTCATCAGTGCAATACTGTCTTTATTGATGTACTGGTGTATCAGTTTTCCCACTTTTCCTCCAAAATATGTCACTTTCCTTTTTTGTCAGTTTTGCCAGTATAATGGGTGTGAGGTAGAACCTCGAGTTGTTTTGATTTGTATTCCTCTTCTTTAATTTGAATTAGTGACTTCTCAAATATATCTCCCAATTATTCTCCCTCATCTTTTTTTTATATTAATTTATTTTTAGTTTGCAACAAACAGTTCTACATAATTTTGAGTTCCAGTTTTTCTTCCCTCCCTTCCCCCCTCCTTCCCCAAGAAAGTGTGGAATCACATATAACTTCCATGTATAACTTGGCATTGAATTAATTTACACGCTAGTCAAGTTGTGGAGAAGAACCATGACCAATGGAATGACTCATGATAAAGAAGAAACAGAACAAAAAACAAAAAAAAACACAACCCACCCAACAACAAATACAAAAGAGAGAAAAAAAAAAGTGGGAGGGAAAAAAGGCGAGTATGAAGTGTGCCTCGATTTGCATTCATACTTCATAGTTCTTTCTCTGGATGTAGATAGCCCTCTCCATCATGAGCCCTTTGGAGCTGTCTCTGCATATTGTGTTGCTGAGAAGAGCA
>JAQQSZ010009523.1:0-12754 GCA_028646595.1 Phalanger gymnotis
TTTATCTGGAGAGCTGTGCGACATGGAAAAGACCAGCAGGGGAGGCTGCCCTCTCCTCACAAAGATGCCGTTGTTATAATTAATAGAATCAGTCCAATCACTCCCTCCTCTGTAATTAAATTAGGTTCACTCAGTTTCAGGCAGACAAGCTTACCCAAATCAAGTGTCCCAAGAAAGAAGACAGCTTTATATTTAGGATTTTTTTGATGGGCTGTGATGTTGAGCCTGGGGGCCTGAATTTTGTCTCCAGTTCTGTCACTCTTTGAGTGACACTAGCCAAATCATTTGGCCATTAGGTGCTTCCACTTATTTCCCTTTGTAGCAGATGGTGATGTTGATATAAGTCTTACTAATCTTACAGAACTGATGTAAGAGAGAGAGATGGTACAATGTTTACAGAAGGTTAAAAACCCTCCACAAGTTAGAGGTAAAGAGTTTTGTCCAAGGTTGAGTGAGTAGCACAACTGGATCTCAAACCCACATTCTGACAATGGCCTTGTGCTGTGTTTTTTCTACAGTATCATACATAAAAAGTCCAGAGGGAGGTCTCTAGTGCACCTGAAAAACCTTGCAAAATGTGCCAGCAAAAATGAGCAGGTAGGGATAGGGAGTGTTGGAATTGAAATAAAGTCTCTTTGTTGCTTAAAGAACCTTTGAAAATTTCCTATTCTGATAATAATTTCCTTCCTAACAGTAACCAAATCAATTATTAGCATTCATGGTGGATGTAGGCATTAAAAATAGATCTTATTGACTTATTCGATGGATTTTAATAAAATCGTTCAAAATTCACAAAGATAAGATGCTTCCAAAAATAATAATATGCTATTTTGCTCATTCCTTATCCCCAAATGATCAATTTTATGCTTAACTGGGCCATGCGCATAAGAATGACCAATCTCCAATGCCACATTGGGCCCAGGGGATATAAAGGAGCAGATATTAGGAAAGGGAAGCAGACATTCTAGACAACTTCCTTGACCATGTAATTAGAGAATATAATAATTAGAGAATATAATAAGAGAAATATCTTGAGAATGTATGTGAAGATGAAAACCCTGTTTCTAACCATTGGGCTAAGCCTATTTTTCACCTTCCATGCTGATCATGCTCCTTTTCCTGAATCTGAATCATTGGATGTTAGGCCACTTGAGGGGGTTTGACTCCAGGCCCTGAAATTCTCAACATTATATACTTAACTGGGTGAAGTTATTGTCTTTTGAAGCCTATTCTTAGGATTCCTATGTATTATCTAGAAGTGTGGGAAACAATAGAGTTCATTGATACAACAAGATGAATGTCCAGAATGTTACTAGAAGTAAGGAGGAGATATCCAAGTTGGGGCACAACTTCAGCTAAGTGGCACAGTGGATAGATTACTGGGCCTGGAGTCAGGAAGACCTGAGTTCAAATCCAGCCACAGATACTTACTAACTGTGGGACCCTAGGCAAGCCACTTAACCCTGTTTGCCTTACTTCCTCATTTACAAAATGAACTAGAGAAGGAAATGGCAAACCACTCTAGGATCTTTGGATTTATATTTGATCCTGAAGGTGATAAGGATCCATTGGAGTTTGTTCAATAGGGAGTGATATTATCAGATGTCTAATTTAAGAATAGCAGCTTGACAACTGAGTGAAAAATGGATTGGAGTGAGAAGACATGAATCAGGGAAACCAATGAGAACGCTATTGTAGTAGTCTAGACATGAGATGATGAAGACCAGCACCAGGATGGTGGGAGTGTCAGAGAAGATAAGGGGATGTATATGAGAAATTTTACAAAGTGAGAATTGACAAGACTCAGCAACATATTGGATGTGAAGGTGGTGACAGTGAGGAGTCAAGGATGACTTCTAGGTTCAAGGCTTGGTGTCTTGGAGGATGGTGTTAACCTTGACAGCAATAGTAAAGTGTCACAAAGAGGAGAGGTGTTGTGGTTTTTTTTTGTTTATTTTTTTTAGAAATAGAATCAGCTTAATTTTGGACATGATAAGCTTAAGATGTCTAAAGGATATCCAGTTTGAGATGTTTAATCATTGATCACTTTGGAAAGAGCAGTTTTAGTTGAATTATTAGGACTGAAGGAAATCAGACTGTAAAGAGTTAAAAAAAGAGTGAGAGGAAAAGAAGTGCAGGCACCAATGTAAATGGCCTTGTTAAGGATTTTAGCCACAAAAGAGAGGAAAGATATAGGAAGATGTTGAACAGAGATTCATGGATCAAATGAGGATAGATCTGGAAGATATTTTTTCTTCTTGCTCCTCTAATGTGTTTATGATGCCATGCTTTAAGCTAAGTCATGTACCCATTTAGAGCTTATTTTGGTATATTATATGTTGATATATATCTACTTTCTGCCAAATTGGTTTCCAACCTCCCCAGCAGTTTTTGTTGAATAGTGAGTTTTTATTATAATACTTGGGGTTTTAAGTTTATCAAACATTAGATTATTGTGCTCATTTTTTCTGTATATTATCAAATCAGTTGCCCTGATTGATTGATCTCTTTATTTCTTAGCCAATACCACATTTTTTTAATGATTGTTACATTGTGATGCAGTTCAAAATCTGGCATGCTAAGGTCTCTTCCTTCTTTTTCAGTAATTTCCTTAAGTTTCTCGATGATATGTTCCTTTATATTATTTTTTATCAGTTTCTCCAGCTCTATAAAGTAATCCTTTGGTAGTTTTATTGGTATGACACTGAATCAGTAAATTTATTCATGTAATATTGCTTCTTTTATTATATTTGCTTGACCTACATAAAGTAATTAATATTTCTCCAATTGTTTAATGCTATTTATGTTTGTGTAAGGACTGGTGTGTAGATGAATTAGTGTAATCCTTGCTTATGTCTTGGTAGGTAGAACCTCATGGGTTTCAAACATTCTGTGGTTATTTTAAATAAATTTTCTTTTCCTTTCTCATCCTTTCCTTTTGTCAGCTAATTTATGGCTTTTAAAATGTCTTTTTCTGAGATTCAATTGCTTAAAACATCTATTTCTTGTTCTATCAATCTTGGCCTTCTTAGATTTTTATAAATATTCATCCATTTTATTTAGATGGACATTCTTATTAGCATATGACTTGGCAAAATAGTTTCTAATTATTTCTTTTATTTCTTCATTTTTTTGTGAATTCACCTTTAAAATTGTTTAGGCTGACAATTATGTTTTCATACTTATTTTAAGTAAAATTAGCTGATGGTTGTCAATTTTATTTTATTTTTATTTTCTCAAAACAGCTTCTATTTTTATTAATTATTTTCTTTTTTCTTTTTTGGTTAATTTCTTCAAGTTTTCTGTTTTAGTGTTTTTAAAAAATTGTTGGCTTTTTAGTTCTTTTAGTTTCACAACCAGTTCATCCATCTGTTCCTTCCCTCTTTTTTGATGAAAGTGTTTAGAGATACACGATTTCCCCTAAAGACTGCTTTGACTACATCCTCAAAAATTTGGTCTCTTTTTTATCTTTAACTTTATTATATTTATTTGTATTGTATTTATGTTCTGTTCTTTGAGGTAAAATTAATTTTTAATTCTTTCTTCCATGGTTCTTTACTGAGTATAATTTTTATTGTCTTGCTAATTGAAATTGTAAAAATGTAATTTTATGCATATGCAAATATATAATATGGAAAAATGCAAGATGACATATGTTTAAGATATATCTTTTTTTGCATTTGCTTGTGAGGTTTTTATGTCAGACTACATGATCATTTATGTAAAGGTATTATGCACAGCTTTGAAATGTATATACATAAACGTGTATATATATTTATATATATACTGCTATTTCTATTAAATAATTGCTAAAATTTTTCATAACTTTTCTAGAATTTTATTCAGAAACTTAACTTCTTTTTTTTAGCTAGACCTGGGAAGGATAAGTTATTTATCTTTGTTATTCATCAAAATGTAGCTTTCTTATTTGTCTCTTTTAATCAAGTCAATTTTTGCTATTATGTTGTCTGAGATCATGATAGCTATCCATGCCTTTTTGACTTCCAATGAAACACAATAGATTTTATTCCGGTTCCTTATTTTTCTGTGGGTATCTTTATGCTTAAGTGTGTTTATCCAGCACAGCATTTGCCAGGTATTGGGTATTGTGTTATTTAAGGATCTCAGGCTGGGGACCTATGATCTTTCAGTGCACCAATAATTGTCTAATTCAGGCAAAGTGTGATTGTGCCCTCCTGGTCTGAGCTCTTCAAACTCCTGACCTGGGTTTAGATCTAAGCAATACGAGCTTGAGCTTGCATCTGAATGGAACTCCAGAGACCATTGCTGGATTCCGCCACTGTCAGACAGCTGGCAAGCCCTGCTGATTCACTGATAGCATTATAGGCTTCTCTTTGATCTGAGCTGCTTTCCTTGGTTATTACACCATAAGCTTCAGGTTGTATCTGAGATCCTACTTCAGCCCTAGGGTCAGAGACATACAACTACTACTATCTTGTTCTGATCTTCAGCTAGTTACATAGTTTTGGGTTGAAGCTACTCCTTTTCCTGTTTTACTCCCTCCGCCCCCCCACCCCCCCAAGCACAGGTCTCCTTCTCAGTCTGCAGTGGATCCATAACCCAGATCTGAGGTAAGAATGACAAAGTTGCCAGTTGGCACCTGCTCTTGTTTTCTGAATAGAGTCAGACCTCTTTGTGCTGGTTCTGGGACTTCTCCCTTCCCTAGCACACAGCCCCAGGCCCTCATTCAGTATCTAGGCTGGAAGAGTCCACTTGGTACACTCTTGACCCTATCTCTTGAAGTCTGCAGTCTTCTCTATCTCTCTATCTCCATATACTGAACTGGCCTGGAAAAATGACCAACTGTGTTTTTTTTTTTTCTTAGATTTCCACATCAGAACTCAGTATGGTGCATTTTCTAAGTCTTTGTGGTATATTTAGTGGAATCCTACTGACTTGACTAGTCTCCAAACTATTCCTCTTCTGTTTTCTAGATGAATCAGTGACAAGAACTTTTTATTACAGTGGCACTTAACAGGGAACTGAGCAAATGTGTTGCCCCCTTTTACTGACAAGCTACTCCCTTAATCCAGAGAATATCCAAGTTTCTGACATATGTCAACAGCAGAGGATTCTGCATAGTGAAAACATCTCCAAGACTCTTCTTACAGCAAAGCACAGCTCAAAGCAAAAAAAGCTAAGAAGGTTATCTTTCACCCTGTTTCTCTTCCCCAAATCAGAGAGGACAATAGAAGGCAACAAACGGATTCCCGAGAGATTCTCGCCCAGGATCACATAGCTAGTAAGTGGAGCTGGATTTGAACACAGATTCTCCGGGTCCAGTGCTCTATTCATTGCATTACTTAGTTGCCCTTGCAGTGATACTAGAGAGCAATAAGCACTAGGATCTCTTCACTGAGAACAGGATTCAGCTCAGTGCCAGTGAGCTTCTAGCACTTGCTCCCCATTGTTGTTCTACCCATCAGCAAAACAGTTGAAGAGTTAGTAATCTCAGCTGGAAGGCTCTTGAGTTTTCTGTCTGCATCTTCCCAAGCTCAGCTTATTTGCCTTCTTTTTCTTAAAGCTTTTTCTCTGTTTTCTCAACAACCTCCAATTTCACAAATTATACCTCCTGGTAGTCATCAACTCATCTTTATTTTATGAGGTAAAACTCAAAAAACCACATGCACTCTTCCCATGTTTCCTTGTTATTTGATTGATGGTTTTGGAAGTTATAATAATAGCTAGTATTTATGTAATTCTGTAAATTTTGCAAAGAGTTTTACAACATTATCTCATTTTTTTTTTTTGCAGGGGGGAGGGCAGGGCAGGGCAATTGGGGTTAGGTGACTTGCCTAAGGTCACACAGCTAGTAAGTGTGTCAAGTATCTGAGACCAGATTTGAACTCAGGTCTTCCTGACTCCAGGGCTGGTGCTCTACTCGCTACACCACCTAGCTGCCCCTACATTATCTCATTTTTACACTGAAAACAACTCTGGGAGGTTAATTCTAATATTATCCCCACTTTACAGATGAGGATACTGAAGTAGATAGAAGATGTGATTTACCGAGGGTCACAAGACTAGTAAATGCTTGAGATTGGATTTGAACTCAGATTTTCCTGGCTCCAGCTCTGGAACTCTATCTACTGCCATCTAACTGCCTCTAACCTTCAAAACTTTGAGAACCATAACATGCTTATGAACTGACGGACCACAGTATGGTGTAGCCATGGTTAATTCAGTCATTGGTCAGCCTGCAAATATGACCTCTTACTACATTCATCTGAAAGGCAGTTCTCTATTTGCTCTTCAGAGCAGTGTGTCTTTCCTTAACATTTTATCTGAGAGACAGTCATCACAGGGGAACTAAATCAGCTTTCCTTACAAAACATTCGTTCTCTGTTCCTTGTTGCCAACAAACTGTTCACATATGAAAGGGGACTTAGCTTACATCAGGAAAAGTTGGTCAAGGTTGCAACTGATAGTAATCCTCAAATAAACATTTAGTATTTTAGCTTTTAAGAAGATAATCAAGTATCCTGGGAGGTTCCATTGAACCCCATGCTCAGCAGCAAAGTTCAGCCCTGAATTGCTATTTCTCCCCTCAGTGCTCACATACTAGAAGCCAACTCAAAATGAGTCCATGACCCTTGGGCACAGTCCAGGAGTTTTATCTTCTTGGTAAATCAGCAAAGAATGTGGTTTCCTGGATGTTGGAGCTAGGGGAGGTCTTTGAATAAAACTCAACTTAAGCAAGAAGCAAATACTACTTTTTTCTTCCTGGAAGATGAGTGAGTAGAAGTGTGCCAGATCAGAAAAAGCTCCAAGTCTTTGGACATTTGCCTATACTACTGACTCAGAATGGTGAGATCTGACCCCTTTTCTAGAGTAATAAAGGGGGTAGGAAGATAGAGACAATTAGAATGGCTGATTAATCTATGAGTCCATTTCTGACATGAAATGAATTCTACCAGTCCTACCAATGATCCCTCATCTAGCCTAGTCTTGATTAATGAATTCAAAGGTACCTTGGCCTGCAGAGCCTGGAATGGTGTATCTATTTGTAAAAGGCTCCAACTCTTTTGGCTTACCTCCTTACAAAACCCCATAGATCACTTAGTCTAGATAGAGAAGATTGCTTGGGTCATAGTTAGGTATATAGCTTCATTTCTTAGAATTAGGGCAAGAGTTGCCATGAGGCAGAAATACATGACTTTTTGTATCCCTTTTGCATGAGTTTTCCACTGGCGGTCTGTATGCTACTAATAAGCATACAATTCAGTAAGAGGTAATTATGACATTTTCCATTTCTTGACATCCAGAACCAGAAGAATACACATAGCCAGAGGTTACTCAGGCCCTGCCTTATTACTTCACTGCCCAATCTTCCCCTTCCTGGACTGGGCATAGCTTATCGTTTCCTGTCATCTTTTTAATGAGTATGAAATCAACTGATTTTGATTTCACAATATGCTGCCTTGTGTTTATGTGAAAAGCCTTGTGGACATGGCAGAGAGGTGAGCCTCCCTTCACAAAGATGCAATTGTTATGACTAACAACTTCCATCCAAACAACCTTAGTTCACCCAGGGTCTCAGGCAGAAGGACATACACAACCTGGACAATTACAAGCATTCCAAGAAAGAAGATAATTTCAATTAAACATTTAGAGGATGGTGATGCCAAGCCCAGGAGATTTTCTGAGAGAAACTAGGCAAGTTATTTGGCTACTGTGTGCTTCCATTTCTTTTCTGGCTAATGGAGATAATTTTATTAGACTTGTTGACATCACAAGGCTGTTATGAGACAGTAGGTAGGACAATGATTGGAAAAGTTAAAAGCCTTATGCAAATCAATGATGAAAAGTCCTTTCCAACTTCGAGTGAATAATAGAAACGGGCCTCACATTCAGATTCTTTGAATTCTTCCTTGCCCAGGGTTCTTGCTATTACATGCATACAAGACTACAGGGAGGTCTCCAACAGCACATGAAAAGCCTTGCAAAATGTGCCAGAAAATGTGAGTAGGTGGAGCTTGGGTGTCTGTGGGATTGGATTGAAGCCTTTGATTTCTCCATATTACTCCAAATAAAGAAGTTTTGAAAATTTCCTGTTCTGATTATAATCTCCTTCCTAGCAATAAACATATCAATTATTAGAATCCATGGAGGATATAGACATTAAAAATACTTTTTATTCTTAGATGATTTTTTCTGTATTGTCATTCAAAATTCAGAAAGATACAGTGCTTCCAAAAATAATAATACATTATTTCCCCCTTCTCTTTCCTCCCAATGCCCTATCATCATATGACAGCCTTATCATTGTAGTTAAGGCTGATCAGTCTTCAGTGTCACAACAAGGCCAGAAAATATAAAGAGGCAGTTGGTAGGAGAGGAGCCCAGACATTCTAACCAGCTTTATTGGGTGAGTGACTGAGGAGGAGAAGCTCCTATAAACATTTGTCAAGATGAAGGTCCTGTTCCTCACCATTGCACTAAGCCTGTTCTCTATCCTCCATGCTGATGATTTTACATTTTCTGCTTTTAAACCATCAGAGGTAAGGTTGCTTTGAGAAATACTGTAGAATGCAGGGGAAGGGAGAAGATGTGCTAGTGAGAGGATGTCATTTAAAACCCAGGACCTCTTGGGGCTTTTTCAGCCATGTGTGGAACCTGCGACTTTCTCATTCTATAAGGTACAGTAGTTACAGGGCAATAGACTCAACCAGAAAATGTTGGGTTTAATTTGGTGGTGGTGATAGGGATGGTAGTTCCAAAGGCAGAAGCCAGGTCAAGGATTTTACTCTTCTCTTGCCTTTATTTTTATTTACTCTGTCCAAAGTAAACTAGACTTGGGAGCTATCATCCAGCTGATCTCTGCCAATGGACATTTCAAACAAGTTATACGCCCAAGTGGAATTGAACCTTTAATGACTCAAGATTTGTTTGTGAGGATTAATTTGTGGGATCAGTGCCAAATCCCTGCTCTATTTTGGGCCATGGAATATTTGTTGCCACTTTATAGGTTTGGGTTCTTAAGATTAGTTTACTCGAACCTACTAGTTTCTTCCAAATTTTGTTTTCAGTCCGAGTGTGCTGCCACCAGGTCTGTGATAGTCCATGGGGTAATTGACTCATGAATGAATTTTGCATTAGACCTGGGGTTAGTTCAGAGAAGATCCAAGGTATTAAGAGGAGATATTTGTGGAGCAGAGAGATCCGTTAGTCCCTCATTTGTCTTTCCTTAACACCTGGCTATGTATCACAATTCTCTCTAGGGCACATACTATGTACAGGTCATTGCAGTAGACAATGAATTTCCTGAGGAGGAGATACCTAGGGACGTCTCACCTTTGACCATCACCTACCTTAATGATGGCAAATTGGAGGCCAGATTTACCATGAAGTAAGTAGACTGCCCAGAATTATCCTGTCAGCCTGCTTCATCTTTTATCTCTCCTGTTCTAGGACCACAACTAGAACTTATCACGCTTTAGCCTCTGAATATCACTTAATAGCCTTTAGCTTTAAAACCTATAGCTTTGAATCTTTGAATCTAAGCACATGCAGTAGTTGGAAGTTTTCACATGTAAGTAAGTAGTTTCTACTTTAGCATCAATGAGTGAAATACTTCCTTCTCCTCTATTGACTGACTTCCTGAGTCACTATCTGACTGTTAGTCCTCATATGGGTTCAGGAGTCTTCTAACTTTCCCAATTCCCTTTGTGGATGCCTGTGTCCTACATAGTTCATGACACAAATCATCATAGGTTATGCATCACTGTCCATACCATATACCTTTCTCCATTTCCTGTGGGGCCATGTGTGCTTTTGATTCCTTAGAAAACATGGTGTTCTATGATTCCCAGTTCTATAGATTTGCCCAGACAATCTTTGATATTCAAAAATGGATAGGAACCCATACAAACTTTTTTAATGAGTAGGACTACTAAGGGCCCAAACTGTGATACTAACCTGCTCTCAGATATTCTCTTGTGGTTGGGCAATGTGAGATCTGATTCAGGAATCTGGAAATCAAATGACCTTCTGTGATTTTGATGACACATACATTTCTAACAGTCTTGTCTTTAGGGAAACCATTCATGTGCATTCTACTTTCCAGGAAGGATGACAACTGTGAAGAGATTAATATAATGTTGGAAAAAACAGTTGAACCCAGGAGAATTACCATGAGTAAGTCACTGTAACATATCACGTTAAAAGGACCCACAAGGCCAAAGAATCCCACTCTGAGGCCTAATCTCCATAGATGTAACTTGTCAAGTTCAAGAAGAGACTGGGATATGGGACTTCTCTGGGGTCTTGGAGTCCAAAGACTTGCTTTCCTTGACAATGTACAAAGAATTTGGCATGCTTTTCTATGGCATGGACTGAACTGACAGGAGGTTTGCCCTCTCACAGTCATAATTAACCAAATCACTGAGATCAAGGGGATAGGGGTGACAAAAATATATTAGGCAGCTACTCCCATGTTATACTTTGGGAAAACACAAGAACACTTTCTTTTTTTTTCCTGATTGTTATTTATTTATTTAATTAATATTTTTAGTTTTCAGCATTGGTTTTCAAGAGAGATTGAATTACAAATTTTATCCTCATTTCTACCCTCCCCCCACTCCAAGAAAGCAGATATTCTGATTGCCCCGTTCCCCAGTCAGCCATCCTGTCTGTCACCCCAGTCTCCCCCATCCCCTTTTCCCTTACTTTCTTAGAGGGCAAGATAGATTTCTATGCCCCATTGCTTGTATATCTTATTTCCTAGTTGCGTGCAAAAACTTTTTTTTGAACATCTGCTTTTAAAACTTTGAGTTCCAAATTCTCTCACCTCTTCCCTCCCCACCCACCTTCCCTAAGAAGGCAAGCAATTCAACACAGGCTGCATGAGTATCATTATGCAAAACCCTTCTACAATACTCATATTGTGAAAGACTAACTTTTTGCTCCTTCCTATCCTGTCTCCCTTTTCAATATTCTCCCTTAACCCTGTCCCTTTTCAAAAGGGTTTGCTTTTGATTATGTCCTCCTTCTATCTGCCCTCCCCTCTATCATACCCCCCTTTTTTAATCTCCTTCCTCCTTCTTTCCTGCGGGGTAGGATACCCAAATGATTGTGTATGTTATTCCCTCCTCAGGTCAAATCAGATGACAGCAAGATTCACTCATTCCCCCTCGCCTGCCCCCTCTTCCCTCCCACAGGACTGCTTTTTCTTGCCACTTTTATGCGAGATAATTTACCCCATTCTATCTCTCCCTATCTCCCTCTCTCAATATATTTCTCTCTCATCTCTTAATTTGATTTTATTTTTTTAGATATCATCCCTTCATATTCAACTAACCCTGTGCCGTCTGTCTGTCTACATATATATATATATATATATATTCCCTTCAGCTACCCTAATACTGAGGTCTCATGAATTATACACATCATTTTTCCATGTAGGAATGTAAACAAAACAGTTCAACTTTAGTAAGTCCCTTATTATTTCTCTTTCTTGTTTACCTTTTCATGCTTCTCTTGATTCTTGTGTTTGAAAGTCAAATTTTCTACTCAGCTCTGGTCTTTTCACTGAGAAAGCTTCGAAGTCCTCTATTTTGTTGAAAATCCATATTTTGCCTTGAAACATTATACTCAGTTTTGCTAGGTAAGCGATTATTGCTTTTAATCCTAGCTCCTT
This sequence comes from Phalanger gymnotis, assembly GCA_028646595.1. NCBI lineage: Eukaryota > Metazoa > Chordata > Mammalia > Diprotodontia > Phalangeridae > Phalanger > Phalanger gymnotis. The sequence continues at coordinate 11,660 of JAQQSZ010009523.1, forward strand.
TGACCTCCGGAATACCGTTTTCCAAGCCCTTCGATCCCTTAATGTAGAAGCTGCTAGATCTTGTCTTATCCTGATTGTGTTTCCACAATATTCAAATTGTTTCTTTCTGGCTGCTTGCAGTATTTTCTCCTTCATTTGGGAGCTCTCAAATTTGGTGACAATATTCCTAGGAGTTTTCTTTTTGGGATCTTTGTCAGGAGGTGATCAATGAATTCTTTCAATTTCTATTTTACCCTCTGACTCTAGAATATCAGGGTGGTTCTCCTTGATAACTTCTTGAAAGATGATATCTAGGCTCTTTTTGTGATCATGGCTTTCAGGTAGTCCAATAATTTTTAAATTATCTCTTCTGGATCTATTTTCCAGGTCAGTGGTTTTTCCAATGAGCTATTTCACATTGTCTTCCATTTCTTCATTCCTTTGGTTCTATTTTATAATATCTTGGTTTCTCATAAAGTCACTAGCTTCCACTTGTTGCAATCTAATTATTTTTCTTTTTAAAATTTTTTTATTATTTAATATATTTAGTTTTCAGGGTTAATTTTCACAGGAGTTTGAATTACAAATTTTCTCCATATTTCTACCCTCCCCTCCACTCCAAGATGGCATATATTCTGGTTGTCCTGGTCCCCAGTCAGCCCTCTCTTCTGTCACCCCCACTCCCCTCCCATCCCCTTTTTCCTTTCTTACTTGTAGGGTGAGATAAATTTCTTTGCCCCATTGCCTGTGTATCTCATTTTCTAGTTGCATGCAAAAACCTTTTTGTTTTTGTTTTTGAACATCTATCTTTTAAAACTTTGAGTTCCAAATTCTCTCCCCTCTTCCCTTCCCACCCACCCTCCCTAAGAAGTCAAGCAATTCAACATGGGCCACATGCGTATCATTATGTATAACCCTTCCACAACACTCATGTTGTGAAAGACTAACTATATTTTGCTTCTTCCAAACTTATCCCCCTTTACTGAATTTTCTCCCTTGACCCTGTCCCTTTTCGAAAGTGTTTGTTTTTGATTACTTCCATCCCCATCTGCCCTCCCTTCTATCATCCCCCCTTTTTTATCTTCTTCCTCCTTCTTTCCTGTGTGGTAAGATACC
>JAQQSZ010009524.1:0-12754 GCA_028646595.1 Phalanger gymnotis
CTTCTCTTGATTCTTGTGTTTGAAAGTCAAATCTTCTATTCAGCTCTGGTCTTTTCACTGAGAAAGCTTGACAGTCCTGTTTTATTCAAAATCCATATTTTACCTTGGAGCACGATACTCAGTTTTGCTGGGTAGGTGATTCTCGGTTTTAATCCTAGCTCCATTGACCTCCAGAATATCATATTCCTAGCCCTTCGATCCCTTAATGTAGCAGCTGCTAGATCTTGTGTTATCCTGATTGTGTTTCCACAGTACTCAAATTGTTTCTTTCAGGCTGCTTGCAGTATTTTCTCCTTGATCTGGGAGCTCCAGAATATGGTAACAATATTCCTAGGAGTTTTCTTTTTGGGATCTTTTTGAGGAGGTGATCAGTGGATTCTTTCAATTTCTATTTTACCCTCGGCTCTAGAATATCAGGACAGTTTTCCTTGATAATTTCTTGAAAGATGATGATTAGGCTCTTGTTTTGATCATGGCTTTCATGTAGTCCAATAATTTTTGAATTATCTCTCCTGGATCTATTTTCCAGGTCAGTGGTTTTTTCAATGAGATATTTCATATTGTCTTCCATTTTTCCATTCCTTTGGTTTTGTTTTTATAATATCTGGATTTCTCATAAAGTCACCAGCTTCCACTTGTTCCAATCTAATTTTTAAGGTAGTATTTTCTTCAGTGGCTTTTTGGACCTCCTTTTGCAATTGGCTAATTCTGCCTTTCAAGGCAGTCTTCTCCTCATTGGCTTTTTGGAGCTCTTTTGCCATTTGAGTTAGTCTATTTTTTGGGGTATTATTTTCTTCAGTATTTTTTGGGTCTCCTTTAGCAAGTCATTGACTTGTTTTTCATGGTTTTCTCACATCACTCTCAATTCTCTTTCCAATTTTTCCTCTACTCTTACTTGATTTTTCAAAACCTTTTTCAGCTCTTCCATGGCCTGAGACCAATTCATATTTTTCTTGGAGGCTTTTGATGTAGGCTCTTTGACTTTGTTGACTTCTTCTGGCTGTATGTTTTGATCTTCTTTGTCAACAAAAAATGATTCCAAAGTCTGAGTCTGAATCTGAGACTATTTTCACTGCCCGTTCATGTTCCCAGACAACTACTGGACTCTCGAGCTTTTTGTCGGAGGACAATTGCTTGTAGAGTAGAGAGTATTTTGTCCCAAGCTTTAGGGGCTGTGCTGGTATTTTCAGAGCTACTTCAACACAGCAAGCTCTGCCACACCAGTGCTCCTTCTCCCCCAAGAACTGCCAACCAGGATTGTGGCCCAGATCCAGGCAGAGCAAAGCAGGATTTGCAGTTCTGCTCTAATCAGTGGCTTAATGTCTCCTACAAGGTGGGCCTGGGGACTGAGGTAACTGCAGCTCTAGCTCTGGAAACAGCCTCAGAGCTGCACCACCTCTGCTGCCCCTGGGGCAGTGGCCCATTGTGAACTCTTTTCACTCTGTTGCAGCAGCTTTTCCCACTAACCTTCTCTGTTGTGTTTGGTGTTTGTGGTTTGAGAAGTCTGGTAACTGCCACAGCTCACTCATTCCAGGTGCTATGCCTATTCTGTGCTCCTCATGATCTAGTTGATCATGCTGGGCTTTGCTCCACTTCACTCCCAGCTCCATGCAATAGACCCTTCCCAGAGACCATCCACGATGTCTTGGGTTGGAGCCTTGCTTCCCTTTGCTATTTTGTGCGTTCCACAGCTCTAGAATTTGTTCAGAGCCATTTTTATAGTTGTTTGGAGGGATTTGGGGGGGAGCTCAAGCAAATCCCTGCTTTCCAGCTGCCATCTTGGCTCTGCCCCCCATTTCTAAAATATATAGAGAACTGAGTCAAATTTATAAGAATACAAGGCATTTCTCAATTGATAAATGGTCAAAGGATTTGATCAGGCAGTTTTCAGAAGAACAAATTAAAGATAACTGTAGTCACATAAAAGAATTGTTCTTAATTACTATTGATTAGAGAAATGGAAATCAAAAGCACTTTTAGGTACCACATCACACCTGTCAGATTGGCTAACATGACAAAACAAGAAATTATAAATGCTAGAGAAGATGTGGGAAAATTGGAACACTAATGCCTTGTTGGAGGAGTTGTGAATGAATCCAAATATTTTGGAGATCAATTTGGAACTATGATCAAAGAGCTATAAAAATGTGCATACCCTTTGACCCAGCACTACCACTTCTAGGGCTTCATACGAAAGAGATCATACAAATGGGAAAAGGACCCACATGTACAAAAAATATTTAAAGTAGCTCTTTTTGTGCTGCCCAAGAATTGGAAATTTAGGGGATGCCCATCAATTGGGGAGTGACTGAACAAGTTGTGGTATATGGATGTAATGGAATACTATTGTGCTATAAGAAATGATGAACAGGCATACTTCAGCAAAACCTGGAAAGGCTTATATGAACAGATTCTGAATGAGGGGAGCAGAATTAAGGGAACATTGTACACAGTTATGGCCACATCATGTGATGACCAGCTTTGATAGACTAGCTCTTCTCAGTATTGCAAGGTTCTATGACAACTCTAAAAGGCTCATGATGGAAAATGCTATCAGCATTCAGAAAAAGAATTATTGGATCTGAAAGTAAATTGCAGCATACTGTTTATTCTCTCTTTTCATTTTGTTTTGCTTGTTCTTTCTTGTTGTTCATTCCATAGGTTATAATTTTCATTTATAACATAACTAATGTGAAAATATGTTTAGTATAATTGTATATAGAGAGCCTATATCAGATTACATGCCTTCTTGGGGAAGGAGTAAGAGAGGGAGGGGGAGAAAATTTAAAAGTAAAATGATGATATGTTTTTAAAAAATAAAATAACAGATAGCAGAAGAAGAATGCCCTTGGTTTGGGGGAGAGAAATGAAGTTCAGAGTAAATATCTTACATAATCAGGGTACACACGTAGATATCTATAGAAAAAAATGAGTATTGAGTTGGGGAGCAGTTGACATTTGAACCTCATTCTCATATGAACTGGTCAAAAAAGGGAGAATGTGGCAGAACTAAGATGACAGACAGAAGGCAGAGACTTATCTGAGCTCTCCCAAATTCCCCTCAAAACAATGCTAAGATACATTTCAAAACAAATTATAGAGTGGCAGAATCAACAAAAGGGTGGAGTAAAACAATTTTCAAGCCCAAGACAACTTAGAAAGTTCACAAGAAAGATCTACTTCCTGGGGTGAGAGTGGAATGCAGTCTAGCATGGTCTGCACCCTGGCAAGACAATATGTAGTTGTTTCTGGAACTCTTAACCCACAGATAGTAAGGGTACAGAACAGACGAAGGTACAGACCAGGAGAGCAGTGACCACACCTTTCCTTAGATCTTACCACCTTGGAAGAACTGAAAATTTACAGACACCCCAAACTAGTTCTGAAAACATCACCACAGAAAACCTGAAGCTTGGGACAGTGCCTCCTCCACCCTAGGACCAGAGCCCAACTTTAACAGAAAGTTAAAATTCAAGAAATAGACTAGAAAAAATGAGCAAACATAAACAACCAAAATAATCTAACTATAGAAAGTTACTACAGTGACAGTGGAGATAAAAACAGAAGCTCACAGGGAGACAATGAAATCAAAGCAGCTACATGCAAAGCCTGAAAGAAAAATGTGGATTAGTTTCAGAGCCTGGAAGAACTCAAAAAGGATTTTTAAAATCAAAGAGGTAGCAGAAAATTTGGGAAAAAATGTAAGTAAGGGAAGAAAATAATGAAGAAGAGTCAGCAGTTTGGTGAAGGAGGCACAAAAATACTGAAGAAATAGCACCTTAAAAAGCAGATTAAGCCAAATGGTAAAAGACATGCAAATCCACTAAAGAGAAGAACTATTCAAAAAGCACTGGTCAAATAGAAAAAAAAAAGATGTACAAAAATTCACTGTGCACTTATGCAGTGAATTTTTGATGATTTTAAATATATACTAGTTATCTGTACTGTAAGGAAAAAGTATAAACACTAATCATTTTTAGGAAAGCTTCGTTTATTCTTATGCTTTGTAATGGTTTTAATAGGAAATTCTTGATGGATTTTGTCAAATGTGTTTTCTGTATCTATTGAGATAATCATATGTTTTCTGTTGTTTTTGATATTGATACAGGGAATTATGCTGATAGTTTTCCTAATAATGAAATAGCCCTGCATTCCTAGCATAAATCACATCTACTCATATATCATCGTGATATATTGTTGTAGTCTCTTTTCTAGTATTTCATATAAAATTTTGTATTGATATTCACCAGGGAAATTGGTCTGTGGTTTTCTTTCTCTGTTTTTTTCTTGCCCTGGTTGAAGTATCAGCACCATATTTATATTATAAAAGGAATTTAGCAGTAATCTTTCTTTGACTTTTTTGCAAATAATTTTTATAGCATTGAAATTAATTCTGTAAATGTTTAGTAGAATTAATTTGTGTGGGAATTTTTTCTTAGGGAGCTCATTGGAAGCTTATTTAATTTCTTTTCCTAATATAGGGTTGAAATTTTCTTTTTCTACTTCTTTTAATATTTTTGTAAATATCCATATACAAAATACAAAAATAAATTTTGTAAATATCTATCCATTTATTTTATATTTTAAAATTTATTTATATATAATTAGGCAAGACAGCCACTCATCATTGCTTTAATTTCATCTTCATTGATGATGAATTCACAATTTCAGTTTTGATGCTAGTTATTTGTTTTTGTTAAATCAAATTAATCAAGTTTACTTTTTTCATAATACCAGATCCTAGTTTTATTTATTGGTTATTTTTTTTACTTTCACTTTTTATTAAGCTCTCTTTTGGTTTTCAGAATTTCCAATTTGAAGCTTAAGTGGGGATTTTAATTTTGTTCTTCTTCCACTTTTTTTCATCCATGCCCAATATATTGATCTACCGTTTATCTATTTAATTGATGTAAGCATTTAGATATATAAATTTTCCTTTAAGTACTGTTTTGGCTGTAACTTGTTAATTTTGGTATGTTGTCTCATTGTTGTCATTCTCTTTAATGAAATTATTTGTTGTTTCTATTATTTATTTTTTGATTTTCTCATTCTTTAGGATTAAATTATTTAGTTACCAATTAATTTTTATTCTATATTCTCGCAGCCTCTGATTAAATGTAATTTTTATTGCATTATGATCTGAAAAAGGATGAATTTAATGTGCTTGTTTTTCTGCATTTGATTGTAAGGTTTCTATGTTCTTATATAAGGTAAATTTTTCTGTAGATACCATGTACTGCTGTAAGGTTAAGCAGGGTGGGACTTTTTTCTTTTTACTTTTTTCTCTTTTGGAGCACTTATGTAATCAAGTACTTTTGATGAGTTTGGCCTTTGTTTCTTTGATTAAATTGGGAGTCTTTGATGACTTGATGATGTGCTTACCTCTAGGGAAAGTCTAATTTACATGGATTTGAAATGCATGTTTGTGATGCCCTTTGACCTTGAACAGGGTATATATACTCAAGGGTCAGCATTTTGTTTGAGGTTCTCACTCACTGGAAGTGTGTTGGTGTGGAGCCTCTGGGTAGCTGCTGGATCTCCCTGGCTTTGAAGAAACCCAGTTGTTTGTGCTTCCCTGGTAACCATTTATTGCTATGGATAGATTGGTTTGTGTTGTTTGCTCTGTTTATATTGTCTCTATTTGTAATGTCTATTTGAATTTGCTCTGAAGTTCAGGGTGCTGGCTTTTCCCCCTGAACTAAGTAAATGAGATATGTATGTTTGATTAAAGTGAGATTGTAAACCCTTTAAAGTTGCTTTCCTTAAAAGAGCACATAAAAAGAACCTGTGCTGACAGCTCTTGTTGCTGGTCTTGGGTCTTCCACCTCAGTAGCAGCTGAGTAGTAGCTGCATTGTTGTTACAACTCTAAGGATGTACAAAAAATAGGTCTTTTTGAGGTATGACAGGATATGAATCTGAGGGACTGCTCACAAATTGGCAATGGATGAATAAGTTATGGTATAAAAATGAAATGAAATACTATTTTACTAACTCTTAGAGTAATAACCAACCAAGTTTCCAGAGATCCAGTGATGAAACATATTACCCACCTCCTGATAGAGAAGATAAGGACTGAAAGTGCAGAGTGAGACAAATAGTTTTTTAAAAACATAGTGTGGAAATTTGATTTGGTTTACTATGGATATGTGTAATGAATTTTATTTTTCTTGTGTTCTTAATTATTTTGAGTAAGAGCTTTGGGTAAAAGGTCATGAAGGCAGACTTCAGCTGATTAAAACAAAATAAAAAAGTTGAGAATCTAATCAATACAATGACTAACCATATTTATTGAGGTCTAGTGATGAAACATTCTGCCTACTTCTTGACCAAGAAGTCATGGATTCTGAGCAAGACTTGCACATGCGTTTGTGCGTATATATAAATACATGCGTACATACATATATACACATGTATCTATGCATATAATAAATAATAAAATGATAGCTAAGTAATGAAACAATAAACATATTATGTAAATAAGTATGTATATATAAATATGGAATGGATATTTATTTAATAATATTTGTTTATTTATGAAAATTTATGCATATTTGTTTAGAAATGGCCAATGAGAAATTTTATTTTGCTTGATTACATTTACTTTTAATAGGGGATTTGGTTTTTCTTGTTTTTTTTTTTCAAATTGGGGGTAAAAATGGGAGAGTCAGAATGATGATCTTTGAAAATAAAATAAAATTTAAAATTAATAAAATGAAAATGAACAATACAGGAAGAATCTAAAATTTAATACCTCTGGCCAAATTACCTTTTTGTCTGAAAACAAGGTTTAGATATACCTTTCATCCATTGTATCAGGAAAAAATCTTCCCTGAAGCAAACATATGGTGATGTACATATTCACAAAAATCATTCAGCCCTTCATAATTATCTATTGTCTGATATTTCCTATAATTGCTAGATATAAGAAGATAGGGATAGGGAATTGATCTTTGACTTCATTGTTTTAGTGATATCACTAGGAAACTCTCTCTACCAATGCAGGTCAGCACTTCCAAGTAAGTCAACAAGTACTTATTCATTGCTTATTTTATTCCAGGCACTATACTAGGTGCTGGGAATAATAGTGTAACCAGAAAGATAATATGTGGCCTCAAAGAGCTTGCATTCTAATGAGAGGAGGCAACATATAAAAGGGGATTATAAAGGTCAATGAAGGTTGAAGGAATTTAGTATGGAGTATAGTAGAGAAAGGAAGGAAATATGCATTTATACAATGCATTCTATGTATCAGAAACTGTGCTAAGTGCTTTTTAAAAATGTTATCTCATTCAATTCTCACAACAATACTGAGAGGTAAATGCTATTACCCTACTTTACAGATGAGGGAAGTGAGGCTGACAGAAGTTAAGTGACTTATGAGGTCACACAATTAGTACATGAGGCTAGATTTGAATTTAAGTCTTCATCACTCTAAGCTCAACATCTACTGCTCTACCAACTGAAAGACCATAGAGTTATGAGTGAAGAATGAAAGCATGATTGCCTTAGATATTTTTCTTAAAATAGAATTTCTAGGATGATCAATTAATCAGAGAGAGGGCCCATAGGGGGCAAAGGCTACTTCCAGCATAAGAAATTGTCCAAGAGTGGAGTAAGCTTCTAAAGATGAAGAGGTTTCTAAGATATGGCAGACAAATCCTGAGGAAATGAGGAAGGAATGAAGTCTGGAAAGGAATTAAGACCTATCTCAAGAATTTATAATCTTAAAGTATTTCATAGAACACTGAGAGGCTAAAAAATTTACTGAGAGTTGCACAGTCAGTATGTAGCAAAGGTGGTACTTGAACCCAGTTCTTACTGGGCTTGATGCTACTTCTCTACCCAATACATCATGCTGCCTCTCTTAAGATGTTAGCTCGAATATTGTACTATAATTTTTTGTAAACTTAAAGTGCCAAATTAAAAGGACTTTTGACTCCACAATTCAAATATACTGGATTTTGATCACAGTTTTCTCTTTCTTGATGAAATTGTGAGTTCCCACTCTATGTCACACCTACTCAACACATGCAGGGTCAGAAGGCTGATTAGTAACTTTCTAGAGTAAGAAATGGTAATTTTCCAAACAAATTGACTCCTAAGACACCTAATGTACATAATACAAACATATAAATAGTAGATTTGTATATATATATATGTATATATATATAAACACACACATACATATATATACATATATATATATAATGTAGTCTAAACACACACACAGACACTGACATACACACACTGAACAATAAATCTTTACTCAATGTTTGTGAAACAATGTCAGTCTTGCTTGTTAAATAAAAGTTATATGCATCATTATGAAGTATGCCTCCAAAACTTCATTCCCACCTCCACTATCTCTCTCTCTCTCTGATTTTTTCTTAGTGCTCTCTCTCCTCTCCATAATAAAAGAACTGGTGAAAGAATCATCACCTCTTTGTTGTCTCTCTTACCTTCCTTTAAAGCAAAAAGCTACTCTGTTTACTTTTCAGAACTATTTTGATTTAGTGTCAATTCTTTCCTTTTCTTTAAATATGAAAAACCTAACTTCATAATAGATGAATCTATTCAAATATTAAAATATCTCGGATATATTTCCACTTTATCATCTTGCTCAGATGTTCAATTCTTCTAGCCCATGCCTGCTACAAATTCTGTATCAGCTCAGCTAGTCAGGCTTCACATCTTCTCTTAAGTTCTAGGAAATGACCAGATAAAGCATTGTTGGTTATTCTACTCTGGGGTAAAATTTATTGCATGATTTCTTAGAATTAGAAAAAAAATTAGATTTAGAAGTGACTTTAGCAGATGCCCAGTCTAATCAAAACACCAAGAGCAAACCTGTTATAACACACCCAAGGAAAGAGAAAGAATGTAGCCAAGATGGAAAAGTAAAGGCAGCAACCTAGCTGAGCTTTTCTAACATTCCCCTCTAAACAAATATTAACATAATTACTAAAATCAAACTGTAGAGCAGCAGAGCAATAAAATTTCAGGGTGAGATATTTTTACAGCTCAAGATACCTTAGGAATTCAAAAGGAGAGATCTGCGACATCAGGGTGGGAGAGAGCTGAAAACTCACATGGCAGCAAAACCAGCAATGGGCCTTAGAGGCAGTGGCAGCTGCAAAAGCAGCTTTTTGAGCCCTTAGGCCAGAGATGGTAAGGGAATCAGAGGGCTAGTCAGAAAGATATTAGCACAGGGTAACACTATGCTAGCACTGAGTGCAGGACGAGGTGTTGTTTGGCAGCTCCAATGCCTATACCCACTTCTGAGTCACAGTTCCAGGGCAGAGAGGAAAACGTATAGTCTCAAGGGAGCAGAGTTCCAAAAAGCAAGATGACTTCTATTCACAGGGGATCAGGGACCTTGAGGATAAGTAGTACTTATGGCTGCAACAGATCAGGGACCCTTCCTGATTAGAGACTAGAGAACAGCCTGGTGAGCAGTAATCACACTTCTCCTCAGATCACACCACTTTAGAAGCACTGAAAACTTAAAAGCCCCTTAAACTAGCTTTGAAGACAGTGGAGTAAAAAGCCTGAAGCTTGAGATAGTGTCATCCCACCTCTACTCTAAGAACAGAGTCCAACTAGAACATAAAGTTCAAAGTCAATATACAGGCTAGAAAACTGTTGTTAATAACAGAAGTCATTTCATTCATGTCCAACTCTTTGCGACCCTATTTGTCATTTTCTTCACAAAGATACTGGAATGGTTTGCCATTTCCTTTTCCAGCTCGTTTTACAGAGGAGTAAACAGGCAAACAGGTTAAGTGACTTGCCCAAGGTCACAAGTAAGTATCCAGATTTGAACTCAGGTCTTCCTGATTCCAGGCCCAGCGCTGTGCCACCTAGCTGTCCTTGCAAATAACAACAAAAAAGAAGCTGACCAAAAAATCTGTCATAGTGACAAGAAAATTCGAAATGAAAATTGAAAACAACAATATCAAAACAGCTATAAACTCCAAGACAAAAATGTGAATTTTATACAAGCCCAACAAAAATTCCAAGCAGAGCTAAAAATGATTTTGAAAATTGAATGAGAGTGGTAGAGGAAAAACTGGGAAAAATGAGAATGATGCAAGAAAATTTTGAAAAGACAATTAACAGCTTAGTTAAAGAGGCACAAAAATTAATAAAAAAAATAACACCTTAAAATTGAATTGACAAAGTAGAAAAAGAGGTACAAAAGCTCATTGGAGAAAATCATTCCTTAAAAATTAGAATTGGGCAAGTGGAAGCTAATGTCTGCATGAGACATCAAGAAACAATAAAACAAAACCAAAAGAAAGAAAAATAGAAGAAAAAATGTGAAATATCCCATCAGAAAAGCAATTGACCTTGAAAATAAATCAAAGAGAGATAATTTAAGAATTATTAACTATTTGAAACAATGATTTAAAAACTCCTAAACATCATATTCCAAGAAATTATAAGGAAACCTGCTCTGATATCCTAGAACTAAAAGTGAAATAGATATGGAAAGAATCCACTGATCACCTGGAAGAGATCCTGAAATGGAAAGTCCCAGGAATATTATAACCAAGTTCCAGAGCTTCCACTTCAAAGAGACAATACTTTAGATAGCCAGAAAAACAAACAAACCAACATTTAAATGCCACGATTAGGATCACACAAGATTTAGCAGCTACCACATTAAAGAAGTGGAGGGCATGGAATATGATATTCCAGAGGGCAAAGGAACTAGGATAGCAACCAAAAATAATCTACCCAGCAAAACAGTATAATTTTTCAGGAGAAAAAATGGACATTTAGAGAAATAGAGGATTTTAAAAATATTCCCAATGAAAAGATCAGAGTTGAATAGAAAATTTTACTTTCAAATATAAGGTTGAATAGAAACAAAAAATACAAACATGAACGAGAAAGCATAGGGGACACAATAGAAACAAATTGTTCACATTACTTTATAGAAAGATGATACATGCAGCTGCTAAGAACTTTATCATTATTAGGGCAGTTAGGTAGAAGGACTCTACACTGACAGAGAATATGGAAATGCATCATTTTTGTTGAGATGATTTCAAAAAATGAAGGAATGAGAAAGAGAGATGCACTGGGAGAAGGGGGAGGGGAGAGGAAAATGGGGAAATTATTCCATAAAATAAGAAAACAAGGGAAAAAATGGAGGGGAAAATGAAGGCAATGCTTGAAGTGGGAAGAATATGTGTGTGTGCATGTATATATATAGAGATCGTATGTTTATACATACATGTGATATGTATGTATACACATATATACTTGAGGGCATATATGTGTGTGTGTGTGTGTGAGTGAGTGTGTGTGTATGCATATACAACCTCTATTCTACATTGAAATTTATCTTACCCAGCTAGAAAGCTAGAGTGGGAGGGCATACGAAAAGGGGTGATAAAATGGAGGGAGAATGAGGAAAGACTGCACCATGTAGGTGAAAGAGTGCTGGATTTAGAGTTAAGGGATTTGGATTTTGTATTCCTACTCTGTTGCCTACTGTATGATGTCAACAAAAGAAGTCATTTTTTGAGACCTCACTTAAAAAAGAATTCCTCACCTAAAAAATAAGATGATTTTTGTGGTCTCTTCTGGCCTCATATCTATGATTCCAATTAAGGTTTCCTCAGAAGGCTCTAAAGAGCTACTAACAATTACTGAGTAGAGGACTGACATGACTAGGTCTTTTTGTGTAAAAAATATTCTAGAAATGGTTTGAAGAATGAATTAGATGGGTGAAAAATCAGAGATGAGAAGACATAAAATGTGTATCACAATAGAATGTTTTTAAAAATATTTTATTATTTATTATAAGCATTCTTTTCCTTTTTGAATTGAATTTCAAATTACCTCCATCTCTCCCACCCCTCTCACACTCACAGAGAAGGCAATATAGCAATTATACATATGAAATTATGTAAAACCTATTTCCATATTAGACATCACAAAAAAAAACAAAAAAAATGTGAGAAAAGTATACTTCAATTTGTACTCAAAATTCATGAGTTCTCTCTCTGGAGGTACATAGCATTTCTTTTTATCTTGAGTCTTTTAGAATTTTCTTGGATCATTGTTTTGATCACAGTAGCCAAGTTTTTCACAGTTGGTTATCACTACAACATTGCTGTTACAGTGCACAATGATCTCCCAGTTCTTTTCACTTCACTTTGCATCAGTTGATATAGGTTTTGCTATGGTTTTCTGACACCATCTACCTTGTCATTTCTTTTTTTAATGTTTTTTTTAATTTTTAGTTTACAACATTTGGTTCTACATGATTTTGAGTTCCAAATTTTCTTCCCTCCTGCTCCCCCTCCCTCCCCAAGAAGGCATGGAATCCCACATAACTGCCACTTATAACTTCACATTGAATTAATTTACACACTAGTCAAGTTATGGAGAAGAATTGTGATCAATGAAATGAATCATGAGAAAGAAGAAACAGGACCAAAAAAAAACCAACCCAAAAACAAAAACAAAAGGGAGAAAAAGAAAAAAAAAGGGGGGAGGGGAAAGGCTAGCATGAAGTGTGCCTCAATCTACATTCATACTTCATAGTTCTTTCTCTGGATGTAGAAAGCATTCTCCATCGTGAGTCGTTTGGAGTTGTCTTTGTATCTTGTGTTGCTGAGAAGAGCAAAGTCTGTCAGGGTTGGTCCTCACAGAATCCATATATCTGTGGTTGTGTATAATGTTCTCCTGGTTCTACTCTGCTCACTCAGCATTATGTCATGCAGGTTTTTCCATGTT
>JAQQSZ010009525.1:0-12753 GCA_028646595.1 Phalanger gymnotis
TTCTAGGTCTTTGAGATTGGCCTTTTGACTGAGTCCAAGATTTATAGAACAAATCCTTTTATTAAGGGGATTTGTTCTGTCAAGTTTGAATTCAGTCAAAGAATTGTACTGGAGGACCTAGAGGGCCACATGTGGCCTCGAGGCTGCAGGCTCCTTACCCCTGGCCTAGGATTTAGGACCCAGAGGCCTTAGAGGTCACTTAGGTCACTTTTCTTATGGCCTCCCCTGTTCCTCCTAGGAAGTGTCTATAAACAGTCTGAACAGAAAGAGGAGTTGGGAAAGGGAGGGAGCAGGGACAGGGCAGAGGACAGAAGAAAGGAGATATGCAGCCGTCATTCCTTTTTTGAAGGTTCCCTGATTTCATCAGCATTTCTGGCTTGGTGGCCAATAGGGGATTGCTTCCTCCTCTCTAGAGTTCCAAGGTCCTTTCAGCACTAAGGCTGCCATGTTTAGTGTGGCAGAAAAAAGCAAGCTTTATCATTTCCAAAGCACTGAAGGGCTGAGTTAGCACATGATGGCCACCTGGAATCAGCAAAGGTAGTTTTGTGCATACTCTGTTTAACACCCAGTTGTACATAAATGGGGAAACTGAGGCCCAGAGAGGTTTGTGGCTTGTCCAAGGTTGCACAGCTAGTGAGCAGCAGGTGTTGGATTCATATCCAATGCTCTTTCTGTTCCCCCACACACACCCCACCCTTACCACTACCTCTCTTGTTCACCAGTCAGTTATTGGTGCATGCTGAAACCTCTACTGTAGACTACATGTCCCGCAAAGCAAAGCTTTAATTGTCAATAACTCTCTTTCAGCTTCTTACCAGATGCCTCTGGCTTATCCAGAAACCTACAAGCCAGAGGGGTGAGGGTCTGGGAGTGGGAGATGAGGAATACAGAAGCAGATAATCTGAAAAACAGCAAATAATCCATCAATAAATCCAGTTATTTATGACCAGAATGTTAGCTAGCCACATACTTTTGAAGTTGTGTGATGCTGGGGAAAGAAAGCTAGATTTAAAACCAATGGACTTAGATTCAGACCCTAAGAGGCCCAACTACTCACTACAGGTGTGACCCTGGGCAATCCTCTTCCCTTTAATCCTAAGTTCCGTCTTCTGCAAAACAATGAGGCTGGACAACATGATCTCTGCAGGGTCCTTCTAGTTCTAAAGTCTTTTATCTCCCAGCCTAGAAGGACTAGAATTTAAGAATACCTAGGAGTACCAAGCTGGTTCAATTGGCACAGAGCTTTATTTTTAAGATTGATAAACCAAAGAAAACAGAGATAATGGGATGATTCTTTTTTTATTTCAAAGTAAATTATAATATTTTTATATCACTTGATGCACTCAGTTTTTCTAGTGCTAGTTACCGCCCTGGCCCCAAATCTAGCCCTGGCTAAAGTATTGACCACTGCACTGACTCATTGCCTTGGTGATGGAACTTGGCATTTATAGGTTCCCTCAGTCTCTTTCAAGTCCAAAAATTTTCTGTGGCCTATTTAGTTTGGGAAATGGATCCCCAGAGTGTTCTCCACAGGGCCCAACCCAGGTTACTTCTGGTGATTAATAATGATAATAACTTATATTTCATACCACTTTGCAAAAATGTTTCCCTTATTAGAGCCCCATGAGATCCATGATAATGATAATAATGCAATGATGGCAATAACAACATAGTAGCAGTGCACAAGTATACTGTGCTTCAAGGTTTACGAAGTTGTTTATTTTTCTTCAAGACAACCCTGTAAGGTAAAATAAGAACTTTAACTCATTTAAAGATGAAGAAACAAAATCAGAGACATCAAATACCTTGCCTACAGTCACTCAGCTAGTAAGGGACAGAAGCATGAGTCAATCTCAGCTCTCCTTACCCTTTTTCTGTGTTCTTTCTCCTTTGTTAATCTATGTGTCGAAATAATGCTTATATTTATATAGCATTTTATAGTTCCAAAATATTTGGGATGAATTTTGTGTGTATTTATATGTGTATATGTATATATGTAAACATGAACATACATATAATGTACATACACAATATGCATGTACATATACAATACATGCACACACGTGCACATCAACACACAATACATGTGTGTCCATAACATACTGATACATGTGATATATGTGTGTGTGTGCACAGCATGCACCTATGCATGTATAATTGTGTACATGTACATAAACACATATAATGCATGTGTGCATATATGCATACAATAGATACATGCAATGTGTATATATGCATACGAACATATGTACATATATAATGTGTACATATACATACACATATATGTGTATACATATACATACACACACGTGTGTGTGTGTGTGTGTGTGTGTGTGTGTATACTGAGTCACCAAGTTGCCCAAGGTCCTATTATTAATAAATGTCAGGATTGTAACTTGAACTCCTCTCTCCTGACTCCAGGACTTCCAGGCAATACTTTCTCTCATTTGTTAGGTGCCCAATAAATGTTTCTTGACTGGAATCGACTTGAATTAAGGTGAATTAAATTGAAGGCTACATGCAGGGTTTGGTGAGGATTGAAGCTATGGACAAGTATCAGCTTTAAGGATCTGGATCTCTGTTTCCCTTCCCCATCAAGAAGCATTGCCACCTTTCTTGCTGGGTTCTTGGAATCCTGAGCTAAGAAAACAAAAACTCCTTTATCAGAACTACCACTTAGGTAGAATTCAGAGCTTTCCTAGTACAATATACCTCTCTGGGGGCCTCAGCAGGATTAAAGAAAATACACAGTGAAACTCATTTACCTTAGTTTTTCGAAGGGCCCAGAAGTTTAAGGGAAACATCATTAGCTGGAAGAAACTCAGCACCAAATAACCCTCTAATGAGACTTTCTAATGTGAAAGTCAATATGAAGGAAAACACCAAATGTAGAAGCCACATATGGAGCTGGGCTCCCCAGGGATAATGTTTTCCTTGGTTATTCCTGGAGGAGGGGTGGAGAAGAGTCATGGGGAGTGGAAAGACAAGCTACCATATGAACTCTTAAAGAGGAGAGGATCCCAAAAGAGCTGAGTCACCATCACTCTTCGAAATGGCTCTGTAAGTAATGCAAATGCAGGGTTACTCTGACTTAAGTTACACAGAGTAAGCAAAACAAAGCAATTGGCAAGTAGACATGAAACAGTCTGGCTTTCAGATCATGGATTTGATGATTTTGTAAGTTATCTGAGTGATGTAGCTTCAACTTAGATGGCTACTATTAGCACTATTTTTTGCTACTATTCATGAGAGGTAGTGTTGCATAGTAAATAGAGAATTGACCTACAAACCAACAAATCAAGTTCAGGTTCAAAACCTTCCACTGGCGTATATTGGTTGGGTGACCCTGGTACAAGTCATGTAACTTCTAGGTGCTCTAAGCCACTCACCAAGACTGTAAATTATAGGAAAGGTGCCAACCTGCATTGGTAGATGGAATTTCCTCACCTCTGAGTTCCCTGTACTAAGGAAATCACATATCTAGTCCCCATCCCTTATCATTACCATCATTATCATTTCAGTGGGGGAAGGTCAGACCTATTTTGCTTAGCTTTAGTTAAGTCAGATAGGATAGTAGAAAAAGAAGAGAATAGTCTCAGATGGTTCTGTTCTTGACTCTTTCCAAGTATCACACTTCTCTCCAAATGGTCACATTTATAACAAGTAGGACATCATTCATGTATCTGTGTTATCATTTTGATAATAATAACTACTGTTATTAAAATACCTGTGGAGCTGTATAGCAAAAATGCTCTTTGCTTACTGATTGGCTACTGGTGG
This sequence comes from Phalanger gymnotis, assembly GCA_028646595.1. Lineage (NCBI taxonomy): Eukaryota > Metazoa > Chordata > Mammalia > Diprotodontia > Phalangeridae > Phalanger > Phalanger gymnotis. Next base: position 3,781 of record JAQQSZ010009525.1, read on the forward strand.
TTAATTTCTTGGCCATGTGAAGTTATGAAATAAAGAAAAATGTTTAAATGATTCTTGATCTTGGGTGGCCCTTTCTTCTTCCACAGTCATGGTGGGAAAGCAGAAAAGTGAGCAGAGGATGTTAGCATTATTTTTACTCTAGTTTCTCTAAATGGGAAATGTCTGACCAAAGACTAACGAGTCATATACTACTGGATGAAATAAACTATGAGCATCTTGACTTTCCTACTGTAGGGGAAAGCAGGAGACATAAGGAAGTTGCAGTTAATGGAAAGGTGGTCCACAGGTTCTCCCCAGACAGGCAAATAAGAGACTTGGAAAAGCTGGTTTCATTATATGTCAGAAACAATAAGAAATATTATCTTTTGGAACATTTGGTCCGCTGCCACAAAGGATAAAGGAGAAAAAAAATATGAAGGACTTGACAAGATAATCTAACCTAAATTAATTTTATCTTGAGTGTGAAGTTTTAGCCATGATGAGGACAGTGAAAAATATATTGGAAAATATAGTCTGGGACCAAGAAATGAAGGAGGCCAAAGTCTTAATGGTTATTGTGAAGTCTCAGGCACATGTATTTGTATACTAGCTTTATGATACAAGTCAGATGCTATTGAATATGGTAACTATCAAACAAAATCACAAAAATAAGACCACTTAACAGTCCAGAATGGTTGGTTGTTGAGGTGGGAGTCATTTCAGAATCAGTTATCGTGTGCAGTTACATTATTTAATAAAACTTTTTCAAATGCTTGGTTGGTTTCATTTAGGAGGTTCTGCAATGTCCTTCAGCTAGATGGCATCAGGACAATCAATATTCATTCACAAGCAGGAAAATTTGGAGGACTTGGCCATCTTTAAGGGGAACACTTCTGCTGCCTATGGTCACTGCCCAACAAATTCCAAGAAAATGGCAGGCACTTTTGGGGACTATAGAATACCCTGTTTTATGCTTTGATAGAAAGTGGCTAGGTAAATAGGGTGTTGGACCTGAAGTCAGAAAGATCTGAGCTTCAGTCTGAGCTCAGGAACTTCCTGGTTGTGTGACTCTAGGCAAGTCACTTAAATGCTGTCTGCCTCAGTCTCCCCATCTGCAAAATGGAATAATAGGAACACCTACCTTTTAGGATGATTGTGAGGATAAAATGAGATAATATAAACAGGCAACATAGTATAGTGGATAGAGTACTGGACTTGCGGTCAAGAAGACACGGGTTCAAATCCCACCTTAGACACCTAACAGTTGTGTGGAAATGGGCAAATCATTTAACTTCTGCATGCCTCAATTTATTATCTCAAAAAGAATAATGAACACAGCTTTTGTTGTTGTTGTTGTTGTTGTGTTTATCAAGGAATCTTATAGAATCTTCATATGTTCATGGGAGATACCTTGTTGAAGAAGAGCCCTTAAGGCTGCATTTTGCTCCACCAAATCAGTCTTTGGGAAGACGCTCTTTCTACATATGCGGGCTCTACTGAATTCTATATTCTTACTGGATTCAGCTGAGAAAACAAGAGCATCTCATCCTTCTGTGACCATAAGGGCTTGGTGGGTGAGTGGGAGCTGCAGCTGACACCTAATTCCCTGTCCCAGCCCCTACTTCTCCCTTTGCCAGCAATGGACCCATCAGGATGCAGCTCCAGCCCCAAGCCCTCTCCAAGACTGTATTTGGAAACTTCATTGCCCTAGATTCTAATGCTATGCATGGAAGCGTTACATACTTTATCTTGCTTCACCCAATCAGCTGAAGGAAAATAAAAACAGTCTTCAGCTATCATCAAACATCCGGACAGCAGACCTTTTGCCACCAGCAACCTGTTCTCAGACACCCCCACCCAACTAGAAGCTGAGCATGAAATTCCCACCACTCTGGGATGAGGCAATCAAAAGAATGCCTGAAAAGGGAATGTGAAAAAAATACTGAGGAAAAGAGAAGGAAAGAAGGGCTATAATGTCTAGTCAGGTAGACAGGATGATAATAATGACAGAAAGACAAGAGAGTTGCTGAGCTCTTGTTTTATGTTTGTTTTTTGCTGCCAAGGAGAACAGTCTTTAAATTGGAAAAAACAAAACAGAAATAACTCATGGTAGTTGATACCCAAGATGAGTAAGGTGATAGTAAGTGTTTTTTATAATGAATTCAAGCCATCAGGCCAAAAAGAGCTCTATCCTTGGCTACTGAACATCCTGGCCAATATGATTGCTGATCCATCTTCTGACATCTTTTTAAAAGATCACTCAGAACGTGAGCAGGGCCACAGAACTGGAGTGGGGCAAGTATTGTGCCCATTTCTAAAAATGGGAGAGGAAGAAGCCAACAAACATAAGGTCTAGAACTTGACTTCTCTTCCTGGCAAAATTCTATAATGTATTATTGAAGGGATGGTTGATGAGTACAAATTCATATAACATGATGTAAGAGGGCTTTCTTTGTTCCAGGGCCAAAAAAAAATCAGAGGGCACAACAATTTAAGACACATATCCATTACCTCAGCAAAATAGAAGGAAATGAGAAGACTGGGAGCTCAGAGGTTGCAGAGGAGATGGAGAAAGGAGGAGCTATGATGACAATAATCTAACTGCAATATGTCAAGTAGGCAGCGGGGTACAGCAGAGACAGTGCTGTATGCAGAGTTAGAGGACTTGGGTTCAGACCTCACTTTGAACACTCACTGTCACCCTCTCAACTATAGTTTCCTTAACTATAAAATCAGGGGATTGAACTACATCAGTGGTCAAATTCAAATAGAAATGGGGGCTACTAATCTGTAAGGATCCCTGCAGGATTACTTAGAAAACCACAAATTAACATTATCTACGGTTTATTGTATTCTCGTGTCGCTAAATATTTCCAATCATATTCTAATCTAGTTCCGCTGACATTTGACCCTTCGGGATCAGATTACCTCTAAGGTCCCTTTAGTCTCTAAAACTGTGATCCCACAAAGAAATGACCAACTTGCCCCCACCTTGTTCTCTCTCAATATATGCTTCTTCTTTATCCTCTTTCTAGGTGGATTGGTCTCTCTCCTTCCTAGAGAGAGTAGGGGGAAAGGAAGAGAGGGAAAGAGCAAGAGAGAGAAGGAGGGAAAGAAGGGGAGAAAGAAGGTGGGGAAGGAGAACAAAAAGAGGGGGAAAAGGAAGGAGAGTTGAGAGAAAAGGAAGAGAGAGAGAGAGAGAGAGAGAGAGAGAGAGAGAGAGAGAGAGAGAGAGACTTATTATATACCAGGTACTAAGTGCTAAGTGTCAAGGATACAAATATAAATTAGAAAGTTCCTCTCCTCAAAGAGCTTACATTCTAATGGATTCTAATGGAGGAAGACAATGTATAAAAAGAAATTGAAAAAGGTGGGGTGGAACAAGTGGTGATAAAGGAAAGGATCCATAAGCAAAGGGCAACACATTTCTTGTCGTCAATGGATAGTGCAGTGAGCCAAGTTATGGCTAGCAATCTCCTACCTTTTCTTCCCCATCTGTTGCCTTCCCCCGAAGTGACAGTCCCCTTTCCCTGCTCTCTCCTCACTCTCCTATTTCTCAGATTCAGCTCTTTCCAACTCCTCCCTGTCCTGTTCTGAGCTCCTATTACAGTGCATATTCTGGAAGTACTATTCTATATCATCATTCCATATTGTTGTATATTATTATGAAGCTCCCATTCATCCTAGACCTCTTCCTCTGATGCTTTTCTCTTCTTATACTTAAAAAACACCTGTTTTCTTCTGGAAGATATGACAGGCCTAGTCACCTTTTTCAGTGTTTTATTTTTAAAAAATTTAATTAATTAATTTATTTTTAGTTTTCAACATTCACTTCCCTAAGTTTTAAATTTTCTCCACCTCCCGTCTCTCTCCCCTTTCCAAAAGGGCATGCGATCTGATATAGGCTTTACATACACATTCTTATAAAACATATTTTCACATTAGTCATGTTGTATATAAGAATTAGAATGAATGGCAGAAACCATGAGAAAGAAAAAACAAAACAAAACAAAAAAAGAGAGCAAATAATAAGCTTCAATCTACATTCAGACTCTGTAGTTCTTTTTCTGGATGTCTTTTGGAGTTGTCTTAGGTCCTTGCATTGCTGAGAAGAGCTAAGTCTATCAAAGCCAACCATCACACAATGTGGCTGTCCAGTATTGGGTATTCAATGATAATAATGATATGAAAGCAGAAGAGGCTAGCGTCTTGCCCTTCACATCTAGGCCAAAGATTCTTAATCTTTTTAGTGTCATGGATTTCTTTGGAGGTATGATGAAGCCTATGGACCCCTTCTCAGAAGAATGCTTTTAAAATAAAATACATATTATTACGAAGGAGCCTAATTATATTGGAATACAGCTACCATAATATTTTAGAAAGCCAAGTTCGTGGAGCCTAGATTAAGGACTCCTAGCTAAGAACCTCTTTTGAGATTTATTCCATTTATGTCACCCTGTTCATATTCTCGCTATTGTCATCTGCTGCCTTTGGGTAACTCTTCCACTGTTTTCAAGAAGTCTAGGATCTATTTCATAGTCTCCTCTCATCTGCAAACCATGTCTCCTTATACTCAGGAATTTCAATAAACAATGATTTCTCCTCAAAGTCTGGTGTCCCAGTTCATCAATGTTCTCTAATTTCATGACCTATATCATCTTTCCACTAAACCTACCCAAAGGAATGGTCATGCCCAATATAATTTGAGCATTAGTTGGGACCCCTAGACTCCTCTCCTCTGACAGGTAGATTGAGTTCATTCTTGAGGGTTTCTCTATAACTCATTGTCCCCAAATAGAAAACCTCCCCAGGGAATGTCAGAAATCATCTCTGCTTTCTCTAAGATCTTCCGCACCCTGAAAGTAGTAGACTTCCAAAGTATTAACAAAAAACAAGTTTGTTAAAAGTATGCAAAAAAGAAAGAAGGAATTAGCTTCTAAGAACCTTTATCAAAGTGCTAGTTTATCCTCCTACCACTACTTTGACATCCATTGAGCTCAGCTTCCTGCCACCTCAAACTTTAATCTGAAATCACTAAACTCCTTGCCTAATTTCTCCACTTAGAGATGTCTCCCTAGCCTCCCAAGCTTACCATGTCCAAAACTAAATACATTATCTTTTCCCTAAAATATCTCCTCCTCCAAACTTCCCTGTTTCTGTCAATGGCATCATCATCTGTCTAGTCACGCATATTTATAACCTTAAGGTCATCCTTGACCCTTCCGTCTTCCTCACCCCATATATCCAATCAGTTCACCAAATCTTGCCATATCTGCCTCTATTATATCTCATATCCAGTCCCTTTTCTCTCTTGATATAGCTACTTTGCTCATTCAGGCTTATTTCTCCTCCTGCCTGGACTAATACAATGGCCTCCTAATTTGTCTTCCTGCTTCCTGTCTCTCCCTTCACTAATTCATTTTCTACTCGGCTGCCAAAATAATCTCCCTGAGGCCCAGTCTGATCTTGTAACTCTGTTGCTCAAAATTTATCTTGCTCACATGATAAAATACAGAATCATCAGTCTAGCATTTAAATCCCCCTACAATGTCTCCAACCTACCTTGCCAGATTGATTTCATATTACCCTCCTTTGCACATCCTAATGCTCCATCTGACCAATAGCCACAAGTACTCTGGAACTGATCTCCTGCCTCCAACCTCCTTGTGTTTGCACTGTTTCCTCCATGTATGAATTGCATTCCTTCCTCACCTTTACCTCTTAGAATCCTTAGCTGCCTTTGAGGCAGTTGAGGTGCCACCTACCATATAGAGCCTTTTCTGAGCCTTCTAACTGTTAGTAATTTCTTCCTGTCAAATCACCTTGTATATTCTTATCTGTTCACATGTGATACCTCTTTCCCAACAAAATGAACAGGGGCTTTTTTCATGTTAGTCTTGGTTTTTACCAACCTAGCATGGCAGCTTGTATATAATTAGCATTTAAATGTTTGTGGAGTTGAAGTGTGGATGACGAGATGTAGATAAGATCTGCGCTATTGGAGGGATTACCCACAACATCATGAGATTATAGATGTGTCGAAGATGACAAAGCAGGGGTATTTCCCAAGTAAGATATGTTGCTCATCTTTCCTTTTGAAGAGGACCAGTGACATCATGTGAAATGTCTTGACTTGCACATGAATTGGATTTAAGTGAAGTAGAGTTGCACAAAGTTGTCAATCTCATTCTCTTTTCCAGAGTCATCGAAGTCCAGTGGTAAGACAAAAATCAAGATAACTTTTGATGGCCCAGGATGCAGTGGATGACCCTGGTGTCTTTGATGTCTGGCCAAGCTCTAGGCACTCTACAACATCTACTTTCAGCTGCCTTTATGATCATTGGAACAAATCTTTCTTGCCCACCCATTCCACCAGAAGAAGTCTTCACATGCTTTTGATAGACATCCCCCTAACTCACTGACAGATTAGAGACCTCAAACTGGTTTAAACCATCTGCTGAGGTGATTTTTCCCAGTGTGTGGCCATTGTACAAGCTACATGCTGCAGTTTCTTGGAGCCACAGGAGAGTTAGTTAGTAGGTAGACACCAGAGGTAGATGAGCGGCCCTGAAGTAATGGTATATGGAGCCATGATCTCTGAAGAATCAAGTGATCCAAAGGTAATTAGAGTGACATATCCTAGACGTGAGCAATATATTCCCAATCATAACTTCTACTTGAGAAGCAGTATGAAAGATATAATCATGGATATATCATTTTCAAAGGATCATAGATTTGGAGCTGGATGGGACCTCGGTTATTGAGTCCAACCCCTCAACTTTACAGATGAGAAAATTAAAGGCCATAGAGGTGAGGCGACTTACTTAACATCATCCAAGTACTATCATAGACAAGATTTGAACCCAGGTCCTCTGACTCCAAAGCCATTGTTCTTCCCACTCCACCACATTGCCTCTAAAAAGATGGATAATTCACATCGGGGAAGTGAAGAATAGCTAGCCCTTGAGAGAAAGGAATAGCCAGCCCTATATGGAGAATTTAAGGAAAGATAAGCACAAGAATCATGAAAAGAGTTGAGCTCTACTCAATCTGATGAGCCTGCAGAATCATTGAAATAAATATAGCTTCTAGCCATCCACTCAGCCAGCTTGCCATCGTCCCTCTACTCATCTGGAACAAGCACCCTCCAAATTAGATCTCTGTCCATCCTTAGAATTATCCTCTCAGCTTTGCAGCTCCACTCTGGGGCTGAGCTGTCCTGATTGGTAGGTGAGTGAGTGAATGAATGAGTCCATCCAACTTACTGTATCTAATCAATTCACTGAACTCACTCTATCAGACATCTCCCCTAGGCACTTTACCATACGTGGGTGAATAGCATTCCTCCACTTTTCCCAACCTAACCTTTCCCTCTCCATTATCAACCTATTACTCTAAGATCAGTTATCAAGTCAATACTCCCATTGCTTCAGGAAAGGGGATGACAATAGCCACTTATAGCATCACTTATCCCAGGACAAAACTCTCCTGGTAACTACTTTCCTATATGTATTGCCTCCCACTATTAGAGCATAAGCCTTTTGAGAGCAGAGACTGTCTTTATTTTTATATTTGTGTCCTCACAATAAATGTTTTTAATCAGTTGTTTTTCATTAATTTAGTTTACAAAGAACTGTTATAACACTACTATAAAACTATGAACATAGTCTGTCCTCCTGACTCTCCATCCATCATTCTTTCTAATTCACTATACTAACACATAATATTTGAATTACTTCCACTCTGGGAGCCTCAATTTCCCACTTGGAAGAATGAGAATTTGACTAGATCATTTCTAGGGTCCCTCCTAGCTCTAGTAGTTTGGTATAGTGCAAAGCTGGGAGACTTGGGACTGAATCCCAGCTCTGACCTTTCCTCATTGTGTGATTAGCCAACTTCACCTTTCTGGGACCTAGTCTTCCCATTTATCAAATGGGTTTGTTCATAAGTTGCATTTATGATATGCTTTAAAGTTTGCAAAGCACTTCCCAGAAGAGCTTCACTTCATTATCTCACTTGATCTTCACAACAATCCTGTTAACTTACAGATGAGGGAAGTAAGACTGAGAAAAGTTAATCGACTGACTTACTTCCACTTCCTACTTCACAAAGATGTGGTGGAAAAATACCAAAGCCATGGCAAACTTTAAAGTACTAGGGAAATGGGCGCCATTATGATCATGAAATAAAAATCAAGCAGCCCCCACGCACTGACAGGTCTTTACAGAATTCTAAGTGTTTCACATCAAAAACTAATCTAAAAAAAAATTCCAGCAGACAGAACAGATAATTTCCTTCCATTTTTTTAATGCCCCACATTTGAACACTACATTTGCCTTATGAAAACAGGTAGGGAAAGATTAGCTAAGAACAGTTTTGCATAAAGGTGCTGTTTCCCAACTTGGAGTCATCACAGGAGATCATGTTTAATCAGATCTAATTTTGCACTATTAATGTACTTATTGGGTGACGGAATTGGCATCCACAGATAACAGGCGCCACTCTAGAGGTTTTCCTGTCATTAGCAATAAAGACAAGACCTAGCCAGAGAATCCTGCCTTCTGCCTGAGAATCCTTCTGCTCCAGAAGGGCACACAATTCACCCACCTCCAGCTGGTTTACCTATAACCTTCTAAAGATCAACTCTCTTGTCAACCACAAGTCTTCCTGACACAAGTCTTTGATGAGAGCCACTTTCAGATTTTCTTCAAAAAATATTTTCTTTCTTTTATTCAATTCTAAAAGTGTACAAATCGTGGAAGATTACTTAATCTGTGGCCAAGCAGCTTATTTCGTATTTGAATTGTTTTATTAATATTATGATGAGTTTATTTTATTTTTAATTGTTTTTTAATGTTCTTTTTATTAAATTTTGAGTTCCAAATTTTTTTCTTCATTCTCACCCCTCCACCACCCACTGAGAAGGCAAGCAATATATCGATTATACATGTGAAATCATGTAAAACATATTTCCATATCAGCCATATCATACAA
>JAQQSZ010009526.1:0-12753 GCA_028646595.1 Phalanger gymnotis
CTTGTTTTTCATGGTTTTTTTTTTTCACTTCATTCTCATTTCTCTTCCCAATTTTTCCTCTACTTCTCTAACTTGCTTTTTCAACTCCTTTTTGAGCTCTTCCATGGCCTGAGACCAGTTCATGTTTTTCTTGGAGGCTTTTGTTGTAGGCTCTTTGACTTTGTTGACTTCTTCTGGCTGTATATTTTGGTCTTCTTTGTCACCAAAGAAAGATTCCAAAGTCTGAGACTGAATCTGCATGCGTTTTTGCTGCCTGGCCACGTTCCCAGCCAACTTACTTGGCCCTTGAGTTTTTTGCTGGGTTATGACTGCTTGAAGTAAAGAGTACTTTGTTCCAAGCTTGAGGGGATGTGCTATTGTTTTCAGAGCTATTTCTATATAGCCACCTCTGCCACACTGGCACTCCTCCTTCCCCAAGAACCACCAGGCAGGACCTGACTGGGATCTTAAGCAGGCTCTGCACTCCTGCTCAGATCTGCCACTTAATTACTCCCACCAGGTAGGCCTGGGGCCAGAAGCAACTGTAGCTGTAGTTTTGTAGGTGCACCACTTCTACTGCCCCAGGGTGGTGGCTGATTTGCCAGCTCCTTTCACTCTGTCCCCTGCAGCTTTTCCCACTAACCTTCTCTGTTTTCTTTGGTGTTTGTGGGTTGAGAAGTCTGGTAACTGCCACAGCTCTCTGATTCAGGGTGCTAGGGCCCATTCCGCCCGGCTCCTGGTGTGATTGGTCCTGCTGCTGCCCACGCTGGGCTCTGCTGCGCTTTGCTCCCAGCTCCCAGCTCCATGCACGATAGACCTCTCCTAGCGACTATCCAGGTGGTCCTGGGTTGGAGCCCTGCTTCCCTCTGCTATTTTGTGGGTTCAGCAGTTCTACAGTTTGTTCAGAGCCATTTTTATAGGTTTTTGGAGGGACCTGATGGGGAGCTCAGGCAAGTCCCTGCTTTCCAGCCGCTGTCTTGGCTCCCTAAATAAGCTAATCTTAAATGAAAAAATTGCATGAGGTATAAATAAGCTTCCAAAGGGGATGAAAAGAAAAAACAAAATCTCTGGGATCCAGTGACTTTACAAGTGAATTCTATCAAACATCTAATGAACAGCTTATTTTAATATTTCATAAGCTGTTTAAAAATCTAGAAAAAGATAAGATCTTACCAAATTTGTTCTACAAATATAATGTTCTTACCTAAACCAGGGAGAGATTACAGCACCATTTCATCAAGGTTATACATTATGAGATTGTATTTATATTAGGCATTCATATTTAGTTCAAAATTAAGAAAACTATTGACATAATAGACATTAATAACATGAACAGTGAAAGGAATGTAGTTTTATCAGATGCACACAAAGCTTTTGACAAGATATAACACCTATTCCACTTAAAAGTATCAAAGATAGGAATGAAGGAAAATTAAAGTTTCTCTAAGAGGGTTCCCCCTCACACTAATCAGATTGGCCGAATTGAGAAAAAGTAAAATGAGAAATTCTGGACGGCCTATGGGGAAGCAAGTATATTAATATGCTGTTGGTTATTATTGTTGTTTGGCCTTGTTCTCAAAGAGGACGAAGATAACAGGAAGAAGATGCTAAGACTTGCAAATGAATTGGATTTAAATGAGGGCTGTGGAAGGTTATCAGTCTCACTTTCTTCTGAGCCATCTGGGGCCAGTGGCAAGGTATACATCAGGAGGGCAGGAGATGGCCCAGCATCCAATGGGAGATCTTGGCCTTTTTAACCTAAGGTCTTTAGGAGTTCTCACTTTGAGGCAATTCCCTACTCAGTGATTAAGGCCAAGGAATGGCCCCTTTTACCTACCCCTCCAAAAAATTAATCTGGGAGGAGAAGACCTTCAGGGTTTCTGGACAAAACAGAAACAATTACTATTTACCTTCTCTTGGAGCCACCTCAGCCCAAACAATGACAACCAAGTGGTGCTTGGGCTAGGACCTATTGTTGACCAATGAGACCCAAAGTGAATTGGGTTTAAGGCATAGTCTTTAAGAAAGAAATCTAGCCAGTAAATCCCTGGGGCACGATACTCCATGTGGACAGAAGGAGAGGAGAGCAGAGCAAGGAGCTGAGTTGCCCAACTGGAACTGGCCAGTTGGGTCTCCAGTAGGACAGCTCAGACTACTCACAGGTTGTTGTTTGCCCTTCCTTCTCAAAGAGGATCATGACATTAGGAAAATGATGCCATGACTTGCAAATGAATTGGATTTAAGTGAGGGACAGCTATACAAGGCTACCAGCTTCACTTTCTCCTCCTGAGCCACCTGAGTCTAGTGGCAAGATATAGACAGGACAACGGGAAATATTCTCTCCCCCCCTGCCCCACTGCCTGTGGATGGAGCTACAACTTGGATCAGCCATTCATGAAAGCAGTATGGAATAATGCTGAGAAAATTACTAAATTGTGCACATACTGTTTGGTCTAGCAATACTGCTACTAGGTGCAAAGGGGTCAAAGAAAGAAGAAATGATCCATATGTACAAGAACATTGATAGCAGCTGATTTTGTAGTAGTGTTGAGGTTTAGGGGTGCTTGGGACCCCAGAATACTGACACACTGGGTCCTGCCCAAATGAATTCAATCCAAGCCTTTCAGCCAAAGGAAAACAAAGTTTATTAAAAACTTGCCATGTTGGGTAGACTCTTAAGGAGCCCTGAGCATTTGTGACACTTGTATTGACAAATGGGCCAGAATAATCTGAGCTAGATTGAATCTGAGCACCTTCATGGAAGCAAGATGGATCTTATATACAGAAAGGTTGTGGGAGGGATCTAGGGTTGTCCAGGTAGTCTGGGGTGACTAGAGGAAGGGTTTAGGGAGGGACTCGAGGAGGAGTCTATGGAGGATCTTGATGACCTGGGGTGACTAGAGGTCAGACTCCAGGAACTAAGAGAATGGGATTAAGGGTGGGAAGTAGCAGAAGGCTACCTGGAGATAACAAAGGAGGGCTAGGCTAATTTAAGGGTAACAGATTTGGGTATAGATATTTTGATAGGATCAAGGGTGGGAGGCAATCTGGAGGCCACAGACAGTGGAGGTCTAGACTAGGTTAAGAGTAACAGATTTGGGCAGGAAAAGCCAGATCAAGTGGAAAGATTCAAGAGTTCAAGGTGGGGTTTTCCAGGGTCTGTGGACAAATGAGACTTAAATTCTTTTGGGGTAAGAGGTAAAGGTCTTGACTTGGGCCCATACCCTGTCGGTGGCAAAGAATTGGAAATTGAGATTCCCATTAATTGTGGAATGGCTGAACATGTTATGGTATACAGAGACGATAGAAAAATGTTGTAATATAAGAAATCATGGAAGGAACTTTTTCATAGAACTTGAGGAAAACTTGTATGAGTCAATGCAGAGCAGGAGAAAAATCTATCCAATGGCAATATTATAAAGACAAACAACTTTGACAGATTTTAAAACTCTGTGCAATAAAGTGACCAGTGATTTTTTTTCAAGAGGATTCATGATGAAATATGCTACCTGACTTCTGACATTGATATGATTGACTTTCAGGATGCAGATTATCATTTAATCTTGTCTGACTCTTTGTGATCCTGTGCACTGTAGCATGCCACACCTTCCTATTCTTTATTGTCTCTCAAAGTCTGTCCAAGTTCATATTAATAATTTCCATGATACTCTATACATCTTATTGTCTGCTATCTCCTTTTCCTTTTGCCTTTGTGAACTATTTTGAATGCCCCCTCCCCTCATCACCTGAGAAAGGCCTAAAATCTGGATTGGCCAATCAGGAGAGAGACATTTTTGGCCCACTCTGTAAACCAAGTACTATGTTTTGAGCATATCAGTTCAGCAATGCTTCTCAACTGCAAAACGAAGACCATGCCCCTTCCTTAACTTAGGTCTAGACCCTAAATATAGAGGGAAATATACTTTTATACATTAAAAACAAGACCAATTAATTATAAGCAAATAGTACAATGTTAGGTAACCTGATTTCTAATTGGAAGAAAGATTAAGGACTTTTCATGTGGAGAGGGGGGAAGGCAACAGGTTCAGCTCCCTTAATTCAGTAAACAAAGTGTCCCACTATCCCCAAGTGTCTGGATATAATCAAAGGAACATGGAAACAATAAGTCATTTTACAGTATGAGGCCAATTTTCAGATAAGACATGTGGGTTGTTTGAGATGTACAATTGTGAGATAGTTCCTTACATCCATCCTTTTGGATCTGTCTGGGTTTCTGGTTAGCATATGCTAGGTCATTAATTAAAAGTCTCTAATCAACAGGTGGAAGTGGTCTTGTTTCCCAGTCATGCAGGTCTTGGTTCAAACAGTACAATGAGGTTTTCTCCCAATTCCCACAATTGAATAAATTTTTCTCATAAAACAGAAGTTGGACTAGACCTGTAATTGAGCAGAAAAAGAACTGAACTACCTCCAGAATTGAGTCACAAAATGCAGTCAGTGTGAATGACTCAATTGCATGTAACACTTGTCCTAATGCCCTCCATTTCCTCACTGTGCTGACAAGTAGTTTACATTTGAATTTCAAAGAGTGAGTGCTATAGCTGGGTAAGCACGAATGTTTTTCGTATTTCAGGAATCAGTTACATTCAAGGATGTGGCTGTGGAATTCACCCAGGAGGAGTGGGTACAATTGAACCCATCTCAGAAAAAGTTGTACAGGGATGTGATGCTGGAGAACTATAGGAATGTGGTCTCTTTGGGTAAGAACAGCTACCTCTTTGGAGTCTTTATATATACATTGATAATTTTCAAGATTTTAACAGATATTCTTTGGCATACAAAAGGAAACTATCCTTAATCTTTTTTGTAGCCAAGAGACAGATTACTTGTGCTACTTGTTTCCAGGGAAAGGATCTTTGCTTTGTATGCTTGGAAATTGGTTTCTTGATTTGTTGTTATCCTTGAGAATGTGTTTTCCCCTTTCTGTTGCTTCAAATTCAAGATTTTCTTTTTACTCCCAATGTAGGTTTCATTATACACAGTGTTCCCACAGTCTAAGCAGGGAGCGAGTCAATGGAACTGTTTTTTCCTAAGTTCTATGCAGTAGTCCATTGTACCATAATATAGAATATTCTTCAGTTGTCCTTTGTACTACTATCCTTGATGTCTTCCTAGCATGCCTACTTGAAAGCTTGAATTCACTTTGAATTCTTTTATTAAGTTTTACAGATTTTTTTTTTAAAAAAAAACAACCCAAAACATAATGGGGCAATTATATGGTGCAGTGAGTAGAGCACCGGCCCTGGAGTCAGGAGGACCTGTGTTCAAATCCGGCCTCAGACACTTGACATACTTACCAGCTGTGTGACCTTGGGCAAGTCATTTAACCCCAATTGCCCTTCCTTCCCTCCTCCAAAAAAAATGTAATTTCTCCTCCCGCTGCCACCTAAAAAAAAAGAAAGAAAAAGAAACAGCCCTACTTCTCCCTCTAAACCAGCCCATTAGCCCTCTCTTGGTTGGAAAAAACCAAAAATCTCAGACAAAATGAGCTAACATAGTGCTTTTGATGGTATAAGGTATTTTTGGGGCCCTTACTCCCCCATTTTTACTAAGAGTTGGAAGGAGTATTTCATCTATCTTTTCTATGATAGAACTAGCATTTTTTCATTTTCAATGAGTAGGATTTGTTGTTTCCGAATCAGATGTGATCTACCAATTGGAGAGGAGGGAAGCATTTTGGATGCCAGAGGCAGGTATTCCAACAAGCAGCCGTCCAAGTGACTACATAAAAACCAAGCAGGTGGATCATTGCAAAATAGTAATCTATTGGTCATTTTAGGTCCAAGCTCTTGTAAAATGTTGAACAAAGTAGTCTGTCAAAGCTTCTCAGGCCTGTTGAGAGGAGCTGAGACTTTCAAAGTTCATTTTTTACCTCAAGAAGTTACTTTTTTAATGTATCTCTTTACTGAAATAATATGTTCTTATGACTTAACCATAACCCAGCATTGGACCTATAGGTTTTCATCATTTTGCAGGTTCACAAAAAGCTATTGTGAATATTTTAGAGAATGTTCTTTGCTTTAAGTAACATTTTGAGGATGTAAAACTAGTATTGGGACCATTGGGTTAAAGCAGCAGTTTTAATAAGTAGCTAATTCAACATAACTGCCAAAAGTTATATAAAGAATCTTTGCTAATCTGAAGGCTATTTATTGATACCTCCGAATTGTTTTCATTTTTACTTCTTTGATTACCAGAGTTTGAGTAATGTTTCAGGCAAATAATACTTTCTCTTCTCAAAAATACGTGTATATCTTACTCTTACAAATTTCCATCAATTCTTTACAAAGTTGATGTGTTGGGTTTTTAGAGGATATTCGCAGCAACAATTGTCACATTTCTCCCCGTCACATTTCATGTTTATTCTGTTTACTTTATGTATCTATTCTCACTCTAAACTCAGTTCTCTATTTTATTTCTATTCAGTCTGTTCCCTTTCAATTTCCACCTGAGATGGTAAGAATACATTTGCAAGTTCTCTAAGTCATCTATTTTTTTTTCTGAATAGTCTTACTCCATTCAAATGTCAGCCACTTAAAGTAAAGTAGGTTTAATTCATTCCTCCAGGTAATTTCATTCTCAGTTAATTCCTTTACATATGTTACCTCTAAGTCATCATACTTTCACATAAGATAGATTTATCCTTAGTGAAAGACTAGTGAGACAAGTCATCTCAAGTGAGAAGGCAAGAGAATAGCTCTAAAATCTTGAACAACTAAGAACCTTTGGAAAGGGTAAAAAAGGCAAGGTTAATCAACTCTTTATTCTTCCTTTCAGAGAGCAGAAAATTTACTGGAGATAAACCTCTTGAATATAATGAATGTGGGAAGTCCTTCACTTGCAAGACAAATCTTATTCAACATCAGATGACTCATGCTGGAGACAATCCTTATGAATGTAGTGAATGTGTGGAGACCTTCAGGAGTAAGAGACTGCTTTCTTTGCACCAGAGAATTCATGCTGGGAAGATGCTTTATGAATGTAAGGAGTGTGGGAAGGCTTTCCTCCACAACTCAGACTTTATTCAACATCAAAGAATTCACACTGGAGAGAAACCTTATGAGTGTAGTGAATGTGGAAAGGCCTTCATTTGGAAGTCAAAATTTACACTACATCAGAGAATTCATACTGGAGAGAAACCTTATAAATGTAGTGAATGTGGGAAGGCCTTCACTTGCAAGACAAATCTTAATCGACATCAGATAATTCATGCTGGAGACAATCCTTATGAATGTAGTGAATGTATGGAGACTTTCAGGAGTAAGAGGCTACTTTCTTTGCACCAGAGAATTCATACTGGGAAGATGCTTTATGAATGTAAGGAGTGTGGGAAGGCTTTCCTCTACAACTCAGACTTTATTAAACATCAAAGAATTCACACTGGAGAGAAACCTTATGGGTGTAGTGAATGTGGAAAGGCCTTCAAGATGAAGGTACATCTTACTGTGCATCAGGGAATTCATACTAGAGAAAAACATTATGAATGTAGTGAATGTGGGAAAGTCTTCATTTGGAAGTCAAATTTTACACTGCATCAGAGAATTCATACTGGAGAGAAACCTTATGAATGTAGCGAATGTAGGAAAGCCTTTAGGGTTAAGAGACAACTTTCACTGCATCAGAGAATTCATACTGGGGAGAAACCTTACAAATGTAGTGAATGTGAGAAGGCCTTCACTTGCAAGACAAATCTTATTCGACATCAGATAATTCATGCTGGAGATAATCCTTATGAATGTAGTAAATGTATGGAGACCTTCAGGAGTAAGAGACTACTTTCTTTGCACCAGAGAATGCATACTGGGAAGATGCTTTATGAATGTAAGGAGTGTGGGAAGGCTTTCCTCTACAACTCAGACTTTGTTAAACATCAAAGAATTCACACTGGGGAGAAACCTTATGAGTGTAGTGAATGTGGAAAGGCCTTCAAGAGGAAAGTACATCTTACTGTGCATCAGGGAATACATACTGGAGAGAAACATTATGAGTGTAGTGAATGTGGGAAGGCCTTCATTTGGAAGTCACAATTTACACTGCATCAGAGAATTCATACTGGAGAGAAGCCTTATGAATGTAGTGAATGTGGGAAGGCCTTCATTTGGAAGTCACAATTTACACTGCATCAGAGAATTCACACTGGGGAGAAACCTTATAAATGTAGTGAATGTGGGAAGGCCTTCACTTGCAAGAGAAATCTTAATCAACATCAGATAATTCATGCTGGAGATAAATCCTTATGAATATAGTGAATGTATGGAAACTTTCAGGAGTAAGAGACAAACTTTCTTTGCACCAGGAAATTCATACTGGGAAGTTGTTTTATGAATGTAAAGAGTGTGGAAGGCTTTCCTCTACAGCTCAGACTTTATTGAACATCAAAGAATTCGCACTGAAGAGAAACCTTATGAATGTAGTAAATGTGGGAAGGCCTTCATTTGGAAGTCAAAATTTACACTACATCAGAGAATTGATATCGTAGAGAAACCTTCCAAATATAGTGAACATGGGGATGCCTTTAGGAGGAAGGCACAACTTACTCTGCGTCAGAGAATTCATACTGGAGAGATTCTTTATGAATGTAAGGAGTGTGGCAAGGCTTTCCCTGACAACTCAGAACTTACTCAACATCAAAAAATCCATACTGAAGAGAAACCTTATGAATGTAATGAATGTGGGAAGAACTTTAGAGTGAGGATACAACTTATTCAACACCAAAATATTCATTTAAGAGAGAAATATTAAGAGTATAATGCATGTAGGAAGGCCTTTAGACTGAGGACACTACTTTATGTCCATCAGAGTATTCATCCTGATAAGATTCCTCATAAATGTGAGGAGTGTGGGAAGGCCTTCCATTGCTATTCAGATTTTATTAAACATCAAAAATTTATGCTGGAGGAAAACCTTATGTATGTAGTGAATGTGGGAAAGCCTAATTCATACCTTATGAATGTAATGTACCAGGGAAGGCCTTCCTTGGTACATTAATGTACCTGAATGTAGATCTTACACTACATCAGACCATTCATACTGGATAGAGACCTTATGAATGCAGTGAATGTGAGAAGACTTTTCAGCATGAAGGCAGAACTTGCTCAGCATTAAAGAATTCTAGAGAGAAACCTTTTGAGTTCAGGAAGACCTTTAGAACTAAGGATACTACTTTATGTCCATTAGATAATGAGAATAGTGGGAAGATCCCCCAACTGACTAGACTGTGATTCTAAGTCCCTAGATGTAGTTCAGAAAGTCTTTGGGCTCCATGGGAGAAGATAGCCCCTCTGCAAAGGCCTCAGAGGGGCAAAAATTTAATGTTCTCTTCCCACAGGCTTTCAGGAAGGGAGAGATTATGCTGGCTGAGCCAGAGATTAATAAGTGGAGGGTGGTATTGTAGGGCCTTAGCCTTAACTTTGATCCCTAAAGATATGGCATGCAAGATGCTTGGTGATGACCTCTTGGCCAGGAGATGAGCCTTATCTTATGTGTGATGAATAATTGTTGATGGTGCTTAAGCTCCTCACTGTGACTTCCTCATAAGGATGAAATCATAGGTCTAGAACAAAACACACACCTGGACAGTCTCCATTCAAATATGTTCTCTATGCAATTAGCAAATTGATAATAATCTGAGCCGTGTTCCTGATGTTGCTGGTGCTACTTCTGCTCTTATTCATTTGGGTAACCACTGTGGACCGTGAAGGTTTGGAATCACCTTAATTAAAAGTTTCACAAGGCCCTGTGGCAGGTGTTGATGTAATATGATTTCTGCCCAGTGCTCTGAATGACAAAGGGAAGAAGTTCACTGAAGTGCAGGTAAACAATAGGATTAACTGACCTTATGGTAACCAAATGCCTTGTCATCCAGTTAGTGACACACATGAAAAAATGAGTAAGATTTCCAGTATGGTTAAGAAATATAAACAGGGAGTTTTCAATGAAGAAATCAAAGCTATCAATAATCTCTAACTCGGTGAGAGAAATGCACATGAAAACAAATTTGAGGTAACATTTCACCCTACCTCAGATTGGCCAACATGTCAGAAAAGGAAAATGACATTTTGGAGTGGATGTAGAAAAATAAGAACACTAATGCACAATTCAGAACTGGTCCAACCATTCTGGAGAACAATTTGGAACTGTGCACAAAGCGCTATAAAACTGCTTAGTCTTTGACATAGCAGTATCACTCTTAAGTCTGTATTCCAAACAGATGAAAGAAAAAGGCAAAGGACCTATATGTACAAAAATATTTTACAACAACAATGTGTGTTTATGTATATGTACCCACATTTGTATGTAAGGTTTTTGGAAATCAGGGCTGTTGTCACCTTTGTTGAACTTGGTGCCTGATACATAGTAGGTGCTTAATTGCTTTTGATTATTTGATTGGTTTGAAACACTATCCCATGCAAGAAGGATTAGAATTCCTTATTTCGTTTGAGGAAAAATTGGTTAAAATTGCAGTGAGGTGGGGGGCAGAGCCAAGAGGGCGGTGTGAGAACAGGGACTGGCTTGAGCTCTCCCCCAAATCCCTCCCAACACCTGTAAAAATGACTTAAGTTGCATAATTATGAATAAATTGCATAACTATACATGTATAACCTATATTAAATTGCTTACCTTCTCAAGGAGGGTGAGTGAGGAGGGAAGAAGAGAGAATTTGGAACTCAAAGTTCTAAAAACAAATGTTAAAAAAGTTTTTACATACAACTGGGAAATAAAATATATAGGCAATGGGGTATAGAAATCTATCTTGCCCTACAAGAAAGTAAGGGGCAAGGGGATAAGAGTGGGGGAGTGGGGTGATAGGAGTGAGGGCAGACTGAGGAAAGGAGCAGTCAGAATACATGCCATCTTGGGGTGTGGGGGAGGATTGAGATGGGGAGAAAATTTGTAGCTCAAAATCTTGTGGAAATGAATGTTGAAAACTAAAAATAAATTTTTAAAAAATTGCAGTGAGGTAAATTTACATTTGAGTTAAGAAAACTTACCAATTAGACCTATCTGAAGTTTCCTGAAGAGGCAATTGGGGCTCCACCCTGGATAGCTACATTTAATGATACGTCATGGAGGGAATTCATTTTCAAATATCATTTTGTAACTCAAATTATGTGATTCTGTGAAGTCAGTTCCAGGTTGGCCAGAGGTTTTTTTTTTTGTTTGTTTTGTTTTTAAATTGTTTCTTAATTTGTTAAATTGTTTCTTAATTCAGCTCTCCTCCCATTTCCCTTCTAGCCTAATGGAGAATTCAGGTAGCTTCCTTGGAATATCTGAAAGTTGATTCCTATACCCAGGCCATACTTAAGTACAGCAGCAGTAGGTGAGAAACAAGGACAGCATCCCTATAGCTCAGAACATGTTCAGTAACCATAGGTCACACTGTGTATCCTGAGTGGAGAGTCATGCCTCCTTCCCTCCCTCAATCTTTCTACCGTTTACTAGATAGAAGAGAGAGAAGAAATTGTACAGGATACCACCAAGTGGATTTAGGAACATATATAAGTCCTAGTTCTCATGGGCAGAGAATGTGGCACAAATAATTTATCATGAAGATAATGGGAGATAGTCCTAAACTGACACGGTAAGGGAACTGGAAGTAGTGGGAGAAATGTTCATGCAGTACAGCTCCTTTAACCTAGACCTGTATGGATGCACCACTTCAAATGTTCATATGGACTATTCATGCCCGAGCTGTGGTAGAGTCTTCTGAGATGGTATTGGTCTGATCAGCCCCTGTCAGGTACACTGTAATTTGACTCTCTGAGTACTAAGGACAACACCCACCACACTGATGCCATCCCTAGGTTAAGAGGCTATTCTAGTAACTTGTTCAGGAGAATTTTCAAGCCAGGTCAGACTCAACACTTCAAATTAGCCAGATGGGGCTCTAGCTCTTTGGGAAGAGGCAGTGGATGGGATGATAGATTTCATGGTAGAACCTTGACAGTGAGTCATGGGTTGGAGGGATTAGCAGATCTAGTGACCTCTGTACAGTTATCCCACCTTCCTGATCTTCAGCTTTGCCAATATTTCTGTTTGTTCTGGGAAATCCAGAGGACATCTACTTTTGACCCAGGGCTTTCTTCTTTCCACTTAAACATCAAAAAATAACATTGGTCTCTCCCACACCTGAAGTCCCTGAGCCCTGATGTAATTGATTCCTGAATCAGTGTAACTCCTTGGTTTGTTTTCATTTCAAATGATGAAAGCTAATTGAAGATGGCCTAACCCACAGCTCAGTGGAACCTTGGACAAGTTACCTTACCTACTTAATCTGTAAAACAAAAGATCTTTATTAGATGATCCCTAAAGATCTTTTATTGGAAGCAAGGACACTGATGGATCCCAGAAGAGTTGAGTTAAATTCTCCCATTCCCGCAATAGCAGCAAGGCCTATTTTGAGAAAAGGAGATATTACATAGCAGATCTGGAGCAGTTTGAGTTGTTTCTTCCCAGGTGGATTGATTTGGGACCCACTTAAGGACTTTTTGGGTCATGGAGAATAATAAACAGCATTGGCAGGGGAACTTCTGTAGTAGGAAGGCCAAATTTATGATCTCAAATATAATCATGTATATGTTTGAATGGTCCGAAATCGCAAGGTATGAGAGATTCTCTAAGGAGAAAACAACAAGAAATTTATTTAGGCCCCAACGCAGCAAAAACTTGAACCAGCCTCCCCATTCCAACATCTTGACAAAAAGACTCCAGGCCCAGAAAGCCCATTTCACAAGGGCAACCAGGAGGCCACAG
>JAQQSZ010009527.1:0-12752 GCA_028646595.1 Phalanger gymnotis
AAAAAAAAACAGAATTAGTCGAATTGTAAAATTGGCATAACACTTTACCAAAGAAAATAACACCATAAAAATAGAATTGGTGTAATGACAATTTAGATTTTAAAATCTTTCGCACCCATTAATAGGCCATGTGAACTGCCTAAGTCATACGTGCTGGGCGGAGCCAGCTGAGAGGAAAAGGAAGTTGTGTCACAAGAAATGAGGTGAGAACAATAAGAGCTGAGGGAGAAAGCAGACATGTGCTGTGCTGTGAGTGTATTTGTGGGAGGGACCCAGCAGGTGGGAGGATGGTCATGGAATGGAGTGGTTTTCTGCTGTGATATTGTGTATTGAATTCTTTGCTGATATGATGATTTGGATGTATTGGTTTTGGGATCTGGTCCTCTGGTGTCTGAATAAATGGTTTACTTTTTCTACCTTCTATGTGGAGAGTCTTATATTTTGCAATACAGAACCACATAGGGAATTTTGAGAATTATCATCTATATTATGATTATTGCCTTCCTAATACAATTGGTCAAATGGAAGTTTCAGGAGATCACTGAAGAAATAATTTCTTAAAAATCAGAATGGAGTAAATGGAACCTAATGACCCTGAAACATCCCAAACAATAAAACAAAGTCCAAAGAATTTTTTAAAATATAAGAAAATGTGAAATATTTCATTGGCAAAGACACTAACTTGGAAAATAAGTCAAGGAGAAACAATTTAAGAATTATTGGATTACTTGAAAGACATGATTTAAATGAAGCCTATACATCATATTTTGGGAAATTGTAAATAGAAACTGTTCCAATGTACTAGAATAAAAAAGTTAAATAGAAATAGAATCCACTGAAACTTCCTTCAAGAAATTCCAAAAAGAAAACTGCCAGGAATATTATGGCCAAACTCTAGAGCTTCCAGGTCAAAGAAAATACTGAAAGCAGCCATAAAGGAAATATTTCAAATAGAATGGTGCCACAGACAGGATCACACAAGATTTAATAGGATTTAAAGGAGAAGAGAGCTGGATATAGGATTCTGGAAGGCAAAGAACCTAGGATTACAACCAGGAATAACCCAGCATAACCGAGTATAATCCTTTGGGGGGGAGGGAATGGATATTTAATGAGAGAGAACTTTTCACTCTTTTTGGTTTTTTCTGGCTTTTTGTTTTTGCAATGTGACTAATCTGTAAATAAACTTTTAAAAAGAATCTAATTCCTATTCCTTCCCAACATTGCAACTTTTATCTAGAAGTGTAAATCTTTTGGAACTGGAATTAATGTATCTAATGTAATAAGAACAGACTAAAACAAAAAAGGAAAATTTTGTATTCAATTTCTCCTGGAAATGTATATATGTTCCTTTTAAAGCCCCCTGCCCCTCCATAGCTAGACAGAGACCATGGTTAAAAACTTCCTCATCAAGTTCGAATTCAAAATTAATCATCCGGGCCCTGCTAGAATCAGAGGAAAGGCTAATCTCACCTACCAGTGAGTACAAGCTAATTTCAGATTTAAAATGGGGGAATAGGTGATATGAGAATAGTTGCATTGAGCAAGTCTTATATGCATATAATGGAATGATTTCAAAGAGTTAATGAATGTGTCCAGGTGTGTGTTAGGGTACTTTCCTACTGAGACAAACAGTATCTCACCTTCCACCTTCAGGGAGGTAGGTACCTGATAAAACTGTTGGAGAGAGCCAACTAAAGGACTGATTTTTTTTTTTGATCCATGGTGGTTTTACCACCATGGGGAGAATAGAGGGGAGAATAGAATTAAAACTTTAACAGAAATCAAGTAATCAGAAGGTAGAAAGGAAATCGTTTCCAGTTAAGGAAGATAGGATAAGTAGAGAAATAAAGTAGAGAATGTGTTTGACCATTTTTATTATGTTGCCCAGCTATGGGTCCTGAATAACTATAATTGCATTGTTCTTCACTTTTTTAATGAACCTATTATAATTGTATCTCCATGAATATTGTGTGGTTTTGTAGTTTGACTCGTCACAAAATGCATGTATTTTATGCTTTTTCCCCCGAATGGGGACTTGTCTTTTTATTGATTCCCTCAGCGTTTTGTCATTACTACACAGATATTCTACTGATTTGCCTTTCTCTTATAGTTTGATCTTCCCTAAAAGCAGTTTCCATTTCTTATTGATCACATATCTCTTCTGAACCTTTCTTTAAATTTCTATTTTTATGCTATTTGGTGATGCACAGGATTTCATATTTCATCAGGCATTGTTTCATTTTCCTTTGTCTTATAACATTAATTAATCAAAGATTGAATTTTCTTGTAGAATTTAGCACTCATTCTTTCTTTGAGATTTTGCTCTCCTTGTTTATATATACACCAGTCCTCTGCTATTTTGAGTTCCTTGAAACTTTTGGTGTTTTACTTTTTTTCTTTTATTCTATTTCTCACTCCTTTTTTGATGTCTCTTTGCTGTTGAAGTCACCCCCAAGGCTAATCATTAAATCTTCTTTATGCCACTTCTTCATTTGGGGATTTGGTATTGACTATCTTAAATACCTCTCCCAAATTTCCTTTTGGAGTATAAGGATTAAATCTCACTGAGGTTTATTCCCTTTCTCTTCAGACATCTTGCATTCATGAATGTTGTTTTTCTCCTTCAATATTGCCCTTGGCTCTCTTTCTATTAAACTGAATTATCTTCTACCACTTATTTGTATCGTAGGGGTAGGGTTAGAAGTATGCTTTCATCAGATTCTTTACAGCCTTAGAGGCTTCTGAATTGACGTCATTTTTTCCCCAAAGGAATCTTGCTTTTAGCACCAACCTTTTCTTATCTCTTTTAATCTCTTTTACAGGTTTAAGGGGATCCCTTGATGGGACTCTGGAATAAGCCTGTGTGTCATTTTGTGCATGCTTCATGGAAACTGCTGGTAGGGAAGCAAGCCTTCCAGAATGAATGTTTTAGGGATCACAATCCTTTAATGTTAATTCATAAGGCTATTATTTCTCCAGAATTCTCAATTATTTTTCCTCTAATTTCAGATGTAATTATTTACCACATGTCACATAATTCTTCTATTTTTGAGGCTTATATAGTGAATGATATCTCGATATAGTGCCTAATATTCCATTGTCTATTGGTTGCTAGTTTCAGAACCTTTGAACTTCTTGTTCATTTTGTTAGCAGTAGAACAAAATGTTTTTTATTGCTATGTTATATAAAATATAAATTAAGTGGATGCATGTAAATGTGAAATAAAATTTGAATGTGAAAAAAAATTGAACCAGGTCCCTTTCCAGCTTTTTCTCCTAAACCCCCACCCTTCCTCCAAACTTCCCTATTTTTGATGAAGACATAGCAATTTCAAATGTGGAGACACATTGCCTCTTCCCTTTCTTCTCTCACATCCCCACCCCACATTTATTGTTACTCAATCCATATTTCTAACATCTCTTACCCTTATCCCCTTATTTCCATTACTCTAAATCAGAGTCTCATCGATTCTTACATACAGTTGTGGAATAGAATACAAATTGATCTATTTGCTTCCAATATTTCACCTCTTCAATCCTTCCTGAATTCAGCTGACAAAATGATATTTTGAAGCAACAGGTTTGATCATTTTACTGATCTGCTCAGTAAACTTCAGTTTTTCCCTATGGCCTCTAAGATAAGATTGCAATTCTGCAGAATGGTATATAAAGCTTTCCACATTGTGGTTCCAACATAGCTTTTTATCTGTTTTTCACATAAATCCTTTCTCATATTTTACATCACTGCCAAGTTGGACAACTAGCTCTTCTTCTCACATATCTCTTGCCTTTCTGCAGACACCAGTCATCTCCCATGACTAGAAAGCACTTTTTGCTCAATTGTCCCTCTTAATCCTTATGTTTGTTGATAGCTTCAATCAACTTTAAGTGTTGCATGAAGCCTCGAAGCCCTCACTTCCTAGTGCTCTCTTATTTGTCAAATGATCTTGTATTTTCCATCTGGGTACATGTTGTGTCTCCAAGTAAAATGAGAGACCTTGGAGAACTGTGGTTACTTCATTTATCTTTATATTTTCATTTCCTAACATAGTTACTGGCACGTAGTAAGGAAGCATTAATGTTCATTCATTTGAATTGAGAAATTGAGATGGAATTCATGTAATTCTCTACTGCTTCCAAGTAAGGGTAATTGTAAAATATTTTTAAACCACTGCACCTAAATCCAATGAAATTGTCCAACTCCATCACAAGATTTTTGTTGTAGAGGTTTCATCATAAAATAATTAATTGAAATCCTCCAAGATGTCCAAGTCCGTCCTTGGTACTAAATAAAGTGCCAGAGAAGTGAGGAAGATCTATAAACAATTTTCTGTGAATATGGGAGCTCATGAGGTTAGGTGTAGAATGTGATTATTTCTGAGGAAAATTATTTTGTCATTAAGAGTTTCAGGCCCTATTGATTATAGACAAATTTAAATTTGCCCCATACTGTAATGCATGCTGAACTGGTGAGGCAGATCAAGAGGTCCATTAAGAGATGTAACTTCTTTAAGCTCTGAATTATAGCAATTTGAAAGATTTGCATAAGAAAAGCAGATGCATCTTTAAATGTATCAGAGAAAAGCTTTTTTTTCTTAAAATGTTCCATTTATGAAATAGGTGTTAAAAAAACTTTAAATTATTGCTTTATGTTCAAGCTCAGAAATCATAGTATTTCCTAAAATTTCTGGAATAAGATCTTCTTAATTCCTGAATTTTACCACTACTTATAAAAGTATTTAATGCTTCTCATTATATTAATACACAA
The DNA here is from genome assembly GCA_028646595.1 of Phalanger gymnotis. NCBI lineage: Eukaryota > Metazoa > Chordata > Mammalia > Diprotodontia > Phalangeridae > Phalanger > Phalanger gymnotis. Next base: position 4,772 of record JAQQSZ010009527.1, read on the forward strand.
AATCATTTGTATATTTTCATCATGTCTTTTAATTTATAAAATTCAAATAGGAAAACTACTTTCTCCTAAGATTTCCTTCACCAACCAAAATCTGGTAGAGCATAAAATGAAAAAAATTAATTAGGCCTGCCATTCCAGAATCAAAGATTCCACAGCAGAGGGCAACAAGTTTCAAAGTGTAGAACCTTCTGATCACCAGAAAGGAACAAGAGCTGACACTGTCTCCTGAGAGATTCATTATTAAACAAGACATATTTATAACTATATATGTTTCTCCAGGTTCCCCAGGGATTCTATGCAGTAATGTGATTTGTTTGCATTTTCTGTTATCGACCCTACAACGTCTCTATTGCCCTTGTTTAAAGGATATGACCTTTTGGTGTACATTATGGAGATATCCTCATACTTAAGGGTGTGTATGAAAATGGGGAGTCTTCACATTAAAATGTTTGCCTTTTTAAAGAAAATCTTTGAATACCAATCACTCATTTGATAACTGACAAACTGAACCATAAATATAGCCACAAACTATATTGCTGGGCTGAGTTACTGGAGATCTTACACAAACAGGAAGAAACCTGCCCTTTTCACACTTTGCTCAAAAGGTATGATAACAACTTACATTGAAAATGTAAGTTGAAAAATGTATTATCTCCCAGAATCTTTTGACATTGTTTCTCAAGTTGCTTTAAATTTCTACCTGATATTAATATTTTAAAAAGTTCTTTAGTTTATTCTCAAAATTTTTTGACAATAAACACTTGCAAGTCATTTGGAAGCCTATTACTTTTGAAGCAAAAAAAAAATTGATTCACTTGCATTTGTTAATAAGGTGTGTGCTCATATCTTGATGGAGATGAAGAGAAGATGAATGCATAGTTCCTCTTCTCAAGAAGACTGACATACTTTTTCAGAAATTAGACAGATAATACACCAAAACACAGAGCCCCTATGATCAGAATCATAGTATTTGTTAATTGAATGTAACCTGAAAGGACAATTAGTCCAATGTGAAATTTAAAAAGAATCATTTTCCCATCGATGTAAGATCATAGATTTAGATTCCGTTTGTCTAATTCTACAAGTCATTTGTGATTCTTATGGTAAGGCAAAGAGTAAGTGCTAGACTTGGGGAATCAAACCTAGGTCCTCTAAATGTAAATGAAGTATCACTGACATGGTATTTCATAAAATAGATTTCCTTTTGTCTGTCAGTGATATGATGTGCTATACAAAAAAAAAATTTATGCTGTTGAAAATCTTGTTGTCAGTGTCCTAATTGACAAAACAGAAGAATGTTTATCAACCTTTGTATCGTCAGCAAGCATATTAATGTACCAATAATTGGGCAAGTTGAAAACTTCTTATATTGTAAGTAGTCTGACACAGTAATTGCTCAAGTAGAATTAATCTAGGAGTGAAAAAAACTTTTTCACCATTAATATAAATGAACAAAAACAGTTACATCAAAGTAGATGTTTGAGATTCTAGCAACTCTGTTCAATTGAAAACAAGAAGTCAAGATACATTCCATAATGACTGACTCAAACAATTATTCATAAATTAATTGCAAATTGTAGTTGCTTTTCAAGATTCATTTCTCTCTGATTTTCTGTTCTTGAAAGAATATATCATATATTACAAAAGGATAAAAATACTAGTCACCCTTTTAATAGAGATCAAGTTTGTTTATATCCTTTATACCAAGCACTCACAACTTAGAAAATGAAAACTATTGATCAGCATTTATAAGATAACAGTATATTGGCTGAGCAAGGAAAAGGGTGGACCATAAAGTAGCAAGGGCATAAAGAAAAACTTATCACTAAATTGCTAATTATTGAGAAGCTGACACACAGTATATGACAAATGTTGTCTTTATTGATTATGACATGGCCTTTTACCCAATTCTTCTTATGCAACATACTACAAATAAATAAAATGGACTCAAGTGTAGTCGAATTTCAAGAATATTTGATGCACACAAAAATATTCTTTTAAAAAACATCTTCAATTTAATAATGTATAAGAATAATTCATAAAAGCCTAATATTTTTGAAGGATATATTTTAAGTCCTTGCGACTTAGCCTAGGCTTAAATTTTTATCATCTCACATTTAGAAAAAGTGTGATTTGTGAATGAAGGAAATTATATCAAAATGGAATATTGAATATCTTATTTAACATATTATTTATACCAATGACAGTAATTGCTCTTGATCCATTAAAAATTACATACATCATTTATTTCACATAATTTGACTACAATAATATTAGTATTTGACTTGACAAGTACAAGCACATAATTATGATCATGTCAATTCACTGAAGATTTATATTTATTCTTCAGGTCATGTTGAAATAACAATTGAGGATGACAGCCCACTAGACAAGAGTGCTAAATATGTCTAGCATGCTACAATAAAATATTGGAAGACAGAAGTTTAAAGCAATTAATAGACTTAATTTATAAATTTGTTTATTTCTAAGTATCTCAATAAATTTGGAAATCATGCTTAGAAAAGACCTTGTATAATATTAATATAACTTAAGGCTTCTAACCCCAGGGTAGTTAAAGAAAGATTAGCATTTACATTACATAATCAAAAGAGAGAAATGAGGTTAATAGAGCACATGAGAAATACTTCAAAATCCATAAAAATACACTTTTAAGCAGGAGAAATTACTTCCTAAAGCAATACTAAAGAGGCTGATTATGGGTACATTTTATTGGATTTATTAATTGTATCCAAAATGGCTTATCTACAAAAGCGGTTTAGAAAGCAAGAATGATGCAAGTATGGATTTAAAGGGCTTTTTTGTCAATGATATCTAAATGATCTTGAGCAATAACACATTAGTGAAGAATTATACAGTAAATAGCTATCTCTTGGGATTTTTTAGTTGAGATAACAGCAATTCAGAATCAGTTCATTGAAACTAAAGTCTTCAGTGTGGTTATTCTTTGACATAGTGATGTGCAACACAATAGTGCAGCATGTAAAATTTTAGCATATACCTACAACACATGAAATGTTGTGAAGTATGTGAAGAAATGTGAAAGTATTTTATTACACACCCCAAATTTGTTATAGTTCATGAAATTAAAGATTGTAATATCATATGCTAGAAATACAGACTTCACAATATCCTGGAGAATTCAACCAATAAATTGTACTATGTCCAAACCATTATCATGGACTGAATTGTGGCCTATAATTGCTTAGATAAAATATTGATTCTTTTAAAAAATCCTTAAGAACAACATTTTAATAGATAATAACATCCCAAATAATTATAATCTTTGCTACATAGAAATAAAAGGTTTTGAAATATAGAGACAAATAGAAAATCAAAATTGCCTGAAAACAGTATGTGATACATCATGTCTGTGTTATCCAATCTGCTTCTGGACTTGACTTAAAATTATTTTATTGAGCCTATTTACCACGAGCATGTATCTTGAGGCTTTATATATTATGCTGTATTTTATCCCCTTATTCAATAATGCATATAACATTGGAATATGGAACATGGGATAAGATAGCTAGGTGACACAGCTAGGGAGAGAGTGCTAGGCCTGGAGTCAGAAAGACTTGAGTTCAAATCTGACCTCTGTGTGACCCTGGGCAAGTCACTTAAGCCTGTGTGCCTCAGTTCCCTTACCTATAAAATTAACTGGAGAAAGAAGTGGCAAAGCACTCCAGTATCTTTGTAAAAAAAAACAACCCAAAACACAACCCAAATGTGATCATGAAGAGTCAGGCACAACTAAATTGACTGAATAATGGAATAATAGTAGAATAGGGTCTTTTCCCCATGAATTTTCTTTCTCGACCTCATTGTAAAAGATGATAACTAAATTATAATAATAATATGAAAATCAATAATAATGTTATTTATGTAGCACTTTAAGATTTATACATTTTTTGCAATATAACATCATTAAAATGGATTATTTCAAATGATTGTTAATCTCTTTAAGATTCTATCCTTTCCAAAAGTAAAAGTTGCTTCTAGTTTGAGTACATGTGGCCAAACATATTTGTTAATGTAAAATAGTGTCTTACCAATGTATTTTTATTATCTCCATTTTTGTATTTTGTAAGAAACATGAATTTTAATTTTCTTTTTAGCACTAGCATTCTACGACTCATTTTCCCTTGTTTCCCCTTTAGTCCCTTCAGCTAAAATATTGCTGAGCTACTCTATTATTATCCATGTCTCTGAAATAAGTGAAAGTGATGATTAAAAATAAGTATATTATCATACTGCTGTAGAGCTAGAATGGACTTTCGAGATTATCTAGTTAAATTCCCATAGTTTTATGAAGGAAGAAACATAGGTTCTGAGAAGTTAAGTGACTTGACTCAGCTAGAATAAGTCATAATTTTCAGTCAGGATTTTTATTAAGGCCATCTGAGTCCTTCTTTCACAGTACTATACATCCAAAAAATATTTATTAAATTTTTTAGAATTTATTTTTTATTTTTAGTTTACAACACTCAGTTCCACAAGTTTTTGAGTTCCAAATTTTCTCCCCCTCCTTCTCCTCCCTTTCCCCACAATATGACATGTAATCAGATATAGGTTCAACATATACCTTCACATTAAACTTATTTACACAATAGTCAAGTTGTAAAGAAGAATTAAAACCAATGGAATTAACCATGAGAAAGAAGAAACAAAACCAAAAAAGAAAAAGAGAGAGAGCAAATAGTTTGCCTCAATCTGCATTCAGATTCCATAATTTTTTCTCTGTATGTGGATACCTTTTTTCACCATGAGTCTTTTGGAGCTGTCCTAGAACCTTGCATTGTTGAGAAAACCCAAGTCTATCACAGTTAGTCATCACAGATACCACGTGTCTGTAATCATGTATAATGTTCTCCTGCTTCTGCTCCCCTCACTCAACATCAGATCAAGTAGGTCTTTTCAGGTTCTTATGAAGTCCATCTGCTCCCCATTTCTTATAACACAATGGAATTCCATTACATTCATATACCACAACTTGTTTAGTCATTCCCCAATTGATGGACATCCCCTTGATTTCCAATTCTTTGCCCACCACAAAAAGAGCTGCTATAAATATTTTTTGTATATATAGGCCCATTTCCCACTTGTATGATCTCTTTGGGATATAGACCTGGAAGTGGTATTGCTGGGTCAAAGCATATGCACATTTTTATAGCCCTTTGGGCATAGCTCCCAATTGCCCTCCAGAATGGCTGGATCATTTCACAACTCCACCAATGTAACAGAGTTCCTATTTTCCCACATCATCTCCAGCATTTATCATTTTCCTGTTTTGTCATGTTAGCCAATCTGACAGAAGAGATGTGATACCTAAGACTTGTTTTGATTTGCATTTCTCTAATAGTGATTTAGAACATTTTTATATGACTATAAATATCTTTAATTTCTTCCTCTGAAAACTGTCTGTTCATATCCTTTGACCATTTGTCAACTGGGGAATGACTTGTATTCCTATAAATTTGACTCAGTTCCCTGTATATTTTAGAGATGAGGCCTTTATCAGAGATACTGGTTGCAAAAATTCTTCCCAGCTTTCTGCTTCCCTCCTAATCTTGGTTGCATTGGCTTTGTTTGTACAAAAAGTTTTCAATTTAACATAATCAAAATTATCCATTTTTCATTTTGTAACCCTCTCAATCTCTTGTTGGCCATGAATTCTTCCCTTCTCCATAAATCTAACAGTTAAACTATTCCTTGCTCTCCCAAATTGCTTATAGCATCAGCCATTTTCCTAAATCATGTACCCATTTTGACTTTATTTTTAGTATATGGTGCAAGGTATTGGTCTATGCCCAGTTTGCACTATACTATTTGCCAGTTAACCCAGAAGTTTTTGTGCAGTAGTGAATTCTTAACCCAGAAGCTGAACTCTTTGGGTTTATCAAAGAGTAGATTGCTATAGTCATTGACTACTGTGTCTTGTGTACCTAACCTATTCCACTTATCCACCATGCCATTTCTTATCCAGTACCAAGTAATTTTGATGATTGCTGCTTTATAATACAGTTTAACATCTGGTATGGCTAGGCCTCCTTCCCTAGAATTTCTTTTCATTAATTCCCTTGATATTCTGGATCTTTTCTTCCGCCAGATGAATTTTGTTATTCTTTTATCCAGCTCTGTAAAATAATTTTTGGTAGTTTGATTGGTATGGTGTGTTGGTAAGCAAAATGGGTTCTTAGCACTTAGTTCAACAAGTGCCCTTGAAGAGTTTGGCTTTGGTTTCCTTTGAGTAATTCAATGTATTTCATTGAGTCTTACTAAGTGCTAAGCCCCAGGCTCTAACCCCTATTAGGTCTTAACCTAACCTATGTGGATGTGAACCTCCCAGGGTCCTAAGGGGAGGGGCTGACTCAAGAGCCAATCATAGCAGCCTAAGTTCTGGTCATTCAAATGATGTTTGATGATGTCTGAAGCCCTTTAAGAAGAGAGGACAGAGCCATTTGTGCAGGGCTCTCACTCTTGGTGGTGCTGATGCAGAGACTCTGGCAGCTGTAGCTAAGAGCCCTCCAGCTTGTAACCTGGATGCTGAAACTTTGTTAAACTCTGGTGACTGTGTATTGGGATTTGAATCAGACAAGGTCTGTCCGTTGATGTTTGTACTTTGTTTGTACTTTGTTCTGAAGTTCAGGGTGCTGCCTTTTTCCCCTGAACTAAGTGAATGATATTTGTATGCTGAATTAAAGTAAGCTTATCAACCCCTTAACCTTGTTTTCCTTAGTTAAGCAGATCAAAAGAACCTGTGCTTTTGCAGCGTGCTGGTAGCATTCTTGTCGTTGGGCTTTCACCGCCACAACAGTTGCTAGCCAGATTGTTGATACATATGGCACTAAATAATAAATTTTGAGTAAAATTTTCATTTTTATTATATTAGCTCACCTAACCACAAGCAACAGATGTTTTTCCATGTATTTAGATATGACTTTATTTGTGTGAAATGTGTTTTGTAATCGTGTTCAAAAAGTCCTGGGTTTGTCCTGGCAGGTAAACTCCCAAATATTTTATAGTGTCTACAATAGCTTTACATGGAATTTCTCTTTCTGTCTCTTGCTGTTGTGCTTTGTTAGTAATATATAGGAATGCTGAGGATTTATGTGGGTTTATTTTATATCCTGCAACTTTGCTAAAGTTATTTATTATTTCAAGTAGTTTTTTACTTGATTCTCTAAGTAAATCATTGTATCATCTGCAAAGAGTGATAGCTAACATTTCTAGTACCAGGAGGGATGATAATGGACATCTTTGTTTCACCCTCAATCTTATTGGAAATGCATCTAGCTTATCCCCATTACATAGAATGTTTGGTAATGGTTTTGTGTAGATGCTACTTATCATTTTAAGGAAGATTCCATTTATTCCTATGCTTTCTACTGTTTTTAATAGGAATGGCTGTTGTATTTTATCAAAAGCTCTTTCTGCATATATTGAGATAATCATATGTTTTCTGCTAGTTTTGTTGTTGATATGATCTATTATGCTGATGGTTTTCCTAATATTGAACCAGCCTTGAATTCCTGGAATAAATCCTGCCTGGTCATAGTGTATTATTTTCATGACAAGTTGTCAAGGCTGTACTCTTCAGAATTCATATTTTGATCTTCTCTGTCCCCATAATACAATTCAATGGTCTTTTTTTTTTTTACTTTTCTAGTTTCCTTCTTCATGGTGGTTGCCTTTTTTTTCTTGCTTTTAAAGTGGATCTCTGCTTCTGGGGCTCACTGGAACACTCACACACTGATACAGCTGCAGGAGCAGGGGTAACCATTCCCTCCACTCCTGCTAGAGTTATGGTTAGTTTACAATCTTTATTTTTTACATAGTTTCCCTAGGTTATACAGTTTATATAGATAGGATAATAAGGATGCAGAAGCAAAAGTGAAGTTAATTGGATTTTCCTTGTCTTAGTTTAGGATTAAACTACATTCTTTTACTTCCCCTACTTTCC
>JAQQSZ010009528.1:0-12752 GCA_028646595.1 Phalanger gymnotis
CAAGGGAGAAAATTCAATAAAGGGGGATAGGTTAGGAAGAAGCAAAATATAGTTAGTCTTTCACAACATGAGTATTGTGGAAGGGTTATACATAATGATAGGCATGTGGCCCATGTTGAATTGCTGGACTTCTTAGGGAGGGTGGGTGGGAAAGGAAGAGGGGAGAGAATTTGAAACTCAAAGTTTTTAAAAATAGACGTTCAAAAACAAAAACAAAAAAGTTTTTGCATGCAACTAGAAAATAAGACACACAGGCAATGAGGCATAGAAATTTATCTTGCCCTACAAGAAAGGAAGGGAAAAGGGGATGGGAGAGTAGTGGGGTGACAGATGGGAGGGCAGACTGGGGAACAGGGCAACCAGAATATACGCCACCTTGAAGTGAGGGGGGGAAGGTAAAAATGGGGAGAAAATTTGTAATTCAAACTCCTGTGAAAATCAATGCTGCAAACTAAGTATACTAAATAAAATTTATAAAAAAAAGAAATAACAGCTATGTCCTAGACAGAGGCAACTTTCCAATTCACCCCATACACCCTACATTTCGGAAACCAAGGTCACTGTCCTCAAAACCATCCTTCCAATGCAGCTAGGCACAAACACCAACTTACTGTCTAAAATGTGTCAGTAATTCTAAACTCTAAAAGTGGCAAACCACAGAAGTTTTCCCCCACCCAACATAGTTTGTTTCAACCAATTAAAAAATAAAAAAGGAAGGGAGGGAAGCAGTTGCTTCCATGAAACCATGAAATTCTTTTCAAGAAATGGACCTGCTTATCTAGCCACACTTACTATGCAGTCCTCAATGAACAATGTTGGGGGTCTGCGAGCAAAACAGCTGCCTGGTTTGTATCCAAGGTCAGAGCAAAGCTTGCTGGTCAAATTAACGATCTTAGCATCAAAACCTGGCCCATCAGTCAGATCTAAATAGCTACGGTGATTACTGAGTTACATAGTTTGTAACAGGCTGCATCCCAACAGAAGGGGATGTATGCTATCCATATGCTATCACGTACAGGCCATATCCCAGGAAAAGTAAGCTAACTTTTCAAAAGGAACTAATGAAATAAACCCAATAGTTTACATCAAGTAAGGAATACTGAAAGGAAATGACAAAGTATTGGATCCAGCAAAGTTTGCCCTGGATGCCATTCTTATGACTGCCTTTCTTTGGGTACTCATGCCCTTATGTTGAACTCTGCCTGACCAAGCCTTCCTCCCATCCCCCTTGTAATACAGGGAATTACCATCATACATTCCACTCTGTCCCTCAAAACTTGTCTTTTGTCTCATTCCCTTAAGGCCATGCTGGGTCTCTACTAATTTTCATTAAACTTTTCACGGTAAACACAAAGGCAAAGTAATGAATACATTATGTATGGGTGTATATGTATTTATTGCATTTTACTTTTTACAAACTGCTTTCCATGTAACAACCTCAGGAAGTTGGTAGTACAAGTAGAATTAACTCCACTTTAGAGAAGAACTGAGTCTCGAAGAAGTGAAAGAGCTTATTGAGACGTGCGACATCCATAAGGACCAAATCTCTACCAAAGTAAGAGTCTGGGGGCTTGGAATTATATTCCCGGCCACTAGAACTGTGTGGTTTAGACACGTGCCACTTGAGTCAGGTTCTCCAGGTGATTCATGGGGGTACAGTGGGTAAAGGGACTATATTTCCCGCTTTACCTATTTCTAGAGCTTACAGTCTGGTTGGGAGCTATGACGCAGACAGATAACCGTAATTGTATATGGATGGGCAAAGTGATTACTGATCAGCAAAAGCTTCCTAAGAAACACAGCACTTTAGGGACTGGGCAAGAATTCCATAGGAGAAGGGGGCTAAAATGGCACTGGGGGCACTACTAACAAAAGTGGAGCGAAAAGCTCCTGGTGTCCTAGAAAGCAATCTGGAAGCACTCTGCTACCAGGAAGGCCCCAGAAAGATAAGAGACTTTTTAAAAGCACCCAGGTGAGTCCAAATTTTTGAAGAGCTGCCATATTTGTTACAATAAAGAACTGGAAACCATGCTAAGAAACCATCAACTAGGGACAGGATAAACAAATCATGGTTATGTGACTGTAACTGGCCCCATTAAAAATGGCAAGACAGTTTCAGAGACAGCTGAGAAGACTTGTACCAACTGATGCCAAAAAGTTAGCAGTAAGGAAGAACAATTTATAAAACAATGAAAAGAAAGCCTAAAGAATTATAATACAAAGACCAATCACGACACGAGAGTTGATATTAATTCTCAAACATGAGAAGGCTTTGCTTTCTTTTCCTCTTCTTGCTCCTTACCTCCAATTTTTTTTTGGAGGGTGAGACAGAAGGGAAAAGGACTCTAGAAAATTGAATGATGCCAGTATTACCTTGTTTCCATACTGCATGACGTGACTGGTATTGGTATGCTTTTTCACTAACTGGAACTGCTTATGCAGAGTCTCTTTCGTCAAATCTTCCTACAAGACAAAGACACAATTACATTTCTTAGCATCTAAACCTAATTACAAATATTTGGATGAACCACTTGCCTCAGGTAAAGAACCCACCACGTCTGAGTCTTCCATCCAGTTGACACTATACCAGTCTCCCAGGAAAGTACCTCTCTCTTCATCATAGTAACAGGCATAGGAAGACTCGGCAGGATTGGCAGCAGTAGTTGCATAAACTATAAAAAAATTAAACTTTATGCATGGTTCATCCTTTGCCATTGGAAACACTTGGAACTTAAACTCTCCTTTCAACCCCAGTCAGAACAAAATATTCAAATTACAACTTCAAAAGAGGTTTCTAGAATTTAATTTTAACTACTATGTATTCAGTAGCATACTTTGAGAGTCATTGAACAAGTCTATCTTAAAATATGGAACAAATAAGCTATCAGAAGAGAATACTCTTATATGAAATGACATTTTTCAGAAGCATGGAAGACATAAAAAGGTCAAGCCAGTGTTAAAGAAAGCCCTGTATAGTATCTTAAAGAGTGATTTCCTAAATTTAAATACAGAAATAAAATTTTGAATTTTCAAAACAAAGCTAAAATCCATAAAAGGAAAAACTACTCTGTGGCACATGGGGACATAATTCACTTCAATAAAAGTCAACGAATCAAGAGCCTAGAAGCGAATGGAGTTTCCATATATACTATGTGAATGTGACCAAGCCTTTAACCTTCAAGTCTCCATTTCCTCACCTAGAAACTAGGAAAAAGTTTATCTCAAAGAGCTTGTGTGAAGAGTGACGATGAATTTTTTCAAATTAAATTTTTAATTAATAAAAACCTATTTCCTCCCTCTTCCACCCTGTTTGAAAAAAGAAAAACTGAAATGACTATATATAAAAAACACTATGAGGGCTAATTAAACATCAAGTTTTTATAATAATTACCATTGATATCATCAGGCAGGTGGTTCATCATTGAGCCAGATTCACATGCTTCAATATAGAACACCATCTACAAAACAAAACAATTCTTCTTACCTAGAAGGAAATCTCAAATGCTAACTAGTGCCCTTCTCAGGTTGCTAAGGATATATGTGTGTGTCTTCATTAAAAGGGAAATTGGGAAAAGTGGTCATTTAAAGGTAATCAATCCTATTTAAAATAGGACCACTACTTCACAGTAAATAGTTGGGGGTAGGGATAGAAAAGAGGAGAAGATTTGAGGGTTCATTTTGAAAAATTAAACTGTATTAGTAGAAATAATTACAGCTATGCATTAATTCTCAAAATGAACAAGGAATGAAATCAAGTGTCGACTTTTCACAGCATGAACATTTAAAAAAATGGTCACTTTGGAAATTACTGAAAATTGTAAATTATTCCAAGGTTACCAAAAGGTCTCTCTTAATAATTTGATATTCAAACAAGTCTCTTTTAAAATTACTGAGGCAATCCATGTAACTGCAAGAGCTAGGATAATGAATATTAAGAGGACTCCTTTACTTAAAAAAAATGAGGGGGGAAGGGTGAAATTTGGAGTCAAGTACTTCTTAGTTTTGAAAATAAAAGCATCACTACTTTCAACAGGTTGGATATGGATATATAGACCAAACAAGAAATGATCTAATTAAAATAACCCTGTGTAAATCAACTGTAGTAAAGAAAACAAGGTTTACTTAGCCAAGATGCATTCAGCAATAAGATCCATTAGTAAGCTAGATCAGTGGAACAGAGTAGACATATAATACACACTAGTAAATGATTATGGTAACCTTACATTTAACAAATGTAAAGATTTAAGATTTAAGAATTCATTATCTGGTAAAAATGGAAAACTGGATAACAGTCTGACAGAAATTGGGTACAGACCATCATCTTACACTATTTATCAAGATAAGCTCAAAATGGATACATGACATTATATAAAGTGAGATATCAAAGCTATATAATAGTCATATTAAAAAAAGCTCTAAATCATTATTGATGAGAAATGCAAATTAAAACAACTCTGAGGACACTAATACATTGTTGGTGGAACTGTGAACAGTCTACTGTCTCAACCATTTGAAAGCAATCTGGAATGAATTATCCCACCAAAGAGGTATAAAACTGTATATACCCTTTACCCCCACAATACCACTATTAGGTCTGTTTCCCAAGGTGATCAGGGAAAAAGGAAAAGAATCTGGACGTTCTAAAATATTTCTAACAGCTGTCTTTGTGGTGGCAAGAACTAGAAAATGAGGGGATGGCCATCAATTGGGGAATGGCTTAAAACAAGTTGTAGTGATTGTGATGGATTACTACTGTGCTGTAAGAAATGATGATCTGGCTGATCTGAGAAAAACATGGAAAGATGTGTATGAACAGATGCAAAGTGAAATGAGCAGAACCAAGAGAACATTGTATATAGTGGCAGCAACACTGTTCAAAGAGCAACTGTGAAAGACTAAGTTATTCCAAGTATTATAAATACTCAAATGAACTACAAAGGACCTATGAAAGATGAAGCTATCCACTTCCAAAAAGAGAACTGAGAAAGAGTAAACATACTACAGTTTTACGAGAGGAAGAGTGAGAGCGAGAGCGAGAGTGTGTGTTTTATCTGTGTTAAATGGTGGCTTTCTCTAGTATGGGTTGGAGCGTGATGGAGAAGACATTTTCAAACTTAACATGGAACAAAAAAATATATAAAATTTTTAAAGAGGATCTCTAATGGATCTATCAGTAGCTTCTAGATCAAATTAGCTTAGTGTATCTCTCCAAAAAAATTACTGTTATCTTTTCTTTAGAACACCTTCATTTTGTGTCTTTGCCAATCACTACCTTGATCATACCAGAGACAATGTCTTGGAAAACTTTTATCCTGGGAGGCCCCATTCTCCAAGAGAGTTCTTTCTCTCTTTTCTCTGACCCATCTCTAGTCCTGGAACCAACTGTGAACAACTTGATCACTGTATGTAGATAGGGTGTGCCGACATACTCCTTATGGCCCCAGGTTACTTTAAGACCAAACTGCCCCTCCCTACCACCACTATTCCCTATGTCTTGTTCTCAACCATTAGAATGTTGAGCTTCTTGATCAAGGTTGAGGGTTTTATTTGCCTATTATTAAATGTTTTTTCACTCATCCATTCCAATTCCTTATCTACCTAGGAAACTGGGGGTGAGGGTGAGGGGGTATTTTCAGCAAAATCAACCAATACCCAAGAGATTCAACTTTACAATGCAGTTTTAATCATGGCACACTACTGCTCAAAAACATTCTTTAGAGGCCCATTTCCTAGCCTGGCATTACACATGAGTCCCAAACTAAGTGCTCCTACTACTTCCCTATTCTCCTAAACTTACTCTCCTCCTTTTATGCTTTCTTGTCTCTTGGTTTTTGCTGCCTAAGTTTGGCATATCTACTCCCACTCATCTTTACATGATGAAGTTCTAAAAATCCTTCACAACCCAGCTCCAATATCTCTAATCTCTTCCAGAAGCCTTCCTCAAATCTCTAACTGGAAACCACTAAACCCATGCCTCTGAACTCATAATTCCTCTCTTAACATTCTATTTTACAACAATATTTATATGTATATGTGTATACTAGACTATAAAGCTCCTAGGAGACAGGAATTTTGTTATATTTATTTTTATGTCTTACACAACGTAGGTACCTTAACATATAGTAGGAGTTTAATTAGGCTTGACCAATACCTAAACCTGCCCTGGAAATGCATGGTGTTCAACAGGACGCAAAGATTCTAGCTAGATATTCATTTTCCTAGACCCTTCTACCACTTCCAGCACTCCTACACCCCCGCCCCCAAATATTTTACAACAATGAGTTTACCTTTTTGTATTTTTTATGTTGGTGCATATAATGGATAGTCTTATTCAAATCCTTTACATGAAGCTGAAAGGCAAATATTACATCATTCAAATCAATAGCTCAGAATAGCATAAACTACTGTTCACGTAACAGCAATGCAACACAATTTGCTGGCGGCAAGTCTCTAAATCTCAGTGAACAAATATTTTTAAATATCACAGAACCACAGAAGAGTAACACTGATGCCTTCATGTTAAAAATGTGGCGGCAGGTGACATCACCTGTTCAAGGTAACAAAGCTAGCTTGTAAGTCATCTAAGCGTTTTATTTCAACGGTTAAGAGGAAGAGAGGAAAGGCAGCAAGGTGCTGTTTACAGAAAGGCCATGCTGCCTCTCCCTAGGAGACCTAGGTCTGCCACAGTCTCCTTCCTGGCACACACTGGCTGTGGGTTCCTCAATAAGTCCCTTCCTCTTTTAGTGTTCCAGGCAACTCTGCAGAAGACTTTGAGTTGGCAATTTTCACTGGTCAAGGGGAATTTCCTCATTAGTAGTTTCTTAGATCAATAAATCACGCACTCCTCACCAGCCCCCCCCCCCACCAAAAGAAGTGTAAGGAAGAACTTTATAAATAAGGTACTTCATTCTATCCTTCTTTCTATTAGATGTTTCATAAGATAAATGAGGAAAGAAGGCTAATTCTATGGAAAAGCAGTTCTTAGATCGTTTTGCAGCTTAAATCCTGTCCTTAACTTGTATGAGTTCACTTGATACCTTGTTTATTCTAACTATAGAGATTACTCACTTACTTTAAATGCCAGCCTGATTTTGTTTTTTTTAATGTAACTTTAAAAGATTCTGAAAAACTCACATCATCATTAGGGAAAGCCAAGAGTCCAGGAGCTCCATGATCAGTGAAGTAAACAAACACATGATCCTGGGGACCACTGCCAAAAGAAATCACCCCTCATTAGGCTGGCTAACGCAATAAATTATGACATCCTAAAATATTTGCCACTTCCATTTTTAAGACAACTTAACAAAGAAAACAGTTTAAAAATGTAGAGCCAGTCAAACAGTCTAGGACCAAAAGCAACAACAAAGCCACACCCAGCTCAGTTTCTTCTGTCATACAGATACTATTCTGAATGATAGGGTGGAGAGGCAGAAGGAGGAGACAATAAAGTTCTGCACATGTTCACTTTATTAGCAAAGAGAAGAAAGGGGTCAATGGCTCATGAGTAGCCAAGACACCAAGTTAGGGAAGACAGGATCTCTTATAATAATTAACAAGATTACAGGGCAGGGGGTAAAGTCACAAGGGTAGAGGCAAAAGTCACAAGAATAGAATCCTGACCCAAGTGACCTGAGTACAGCACAAATGTGGGGCTAAGAAATTTAAGGCTCACACAAGGAAAGAGAATACTCAATCGATACTGGCTCGATTAAGTCTTAACTAATGGCACCATCAAAATCATGGCACCAGGGGCTTGTTCTGTCATCACCAGATGATTCAACAAGGAGAAAGTTTTAAATTGTACCAAGTGAACCTAGAGGAAGATATGAACAAAAGATGAACAGGATGAGAAGGCATGTCTGGGTTGCAATCTATACAACTGAAGAGAATATTCACATGATGAGATAAACTGACTATATATTTGAGAGAGACTATATATTTATAATCTCTATCTATATATATGAATATGTGTATATTTTGTTGTTGCTTGGTCGTGTCCAACTCTACGTGACCCCATGTATCCATGGAGTTTACTTGTTAAAGATACTGGAGTAGTTTGCCATTTGCTTCTCCAGCATGTCCTCATTTTACAGATGAGGAACTGAGGCAAATGTGGGTTAAGTGACTTCTCCAGGGTCACACAGCTCACTAGTAACTCAGATTTTCCTGGATCCAAGCCCAATGGCTATATCCACCTCACCACCTAGCCACCCCTATATATAACAGCTTACAAAGAGAGGGTGTTACAGAATTTTCAGTTCTGTGCAGTACTGAAGAAAAACAGAAAGGTAAATCAAACCAGGTGACCAAGAAACTTTTCTGGCTCTAATGCCTATAAACTTTTTGTACCTGTAAACTATTTAAGAATAAACAATAGTAGCAGACGACATGTACAAAGTGCTCAAGATATTTCATCTACTCTCCATAAGTGTGGAGCAGGCAACATAAGTAGTGCACCCCCACTGTGCAGATGAGAAGGTCAAGGCTCAGTGGTTAAGTAACTTAGCCAAGATTATAGCTCTGAAGTACAGGAGTTTGGCCTTGAAGCAGCTCTCCTAGGCAGGAACTTAAATGCTTGCTGATTTCCATAAAACGATCATTACCTATTCAAAACTTTCCCAGATCCTTTATTCTTCACAGCCTCAGCGTCGCCTCTTAACACAGCAAGGAAGTTTTCTGGGGTGACATCCTGGGTAAAAAGAAAGATGCAAACATCATTCTGCATCAAAGGCAAACATTCTCACTCCTGTGGCAGTACACCACAAGAGGGGCCGTGCCATGGACTGACCCCCAAGGGCGAAGTCACATCTGATCTTCCCTGAAATTGTGAGGCTAGTGTCCAATGCAGCCACATTCTCCCCTCTACCCTTCTTCCTCATCCTTGCTCCCAAGTCCTGCCCTTGTGAGCCAGGCAGCACTTGCTCTCTTCTCTCTTCCTTCTATGCCTTCTCAGAGCACCATTATGCATCACCAATGCCCTATAAGACACCTTGACCTTGACTTCCCCAAAGCATCTCAAACTACGTCCAAAAGAGACCTCATTCTCTCTCCTTCCAAACCTGACCCTCCTGTGAATTTCCCTACCACTGCTGAGGTTACCACCCTCCTCGAGTTACTCAAACTCAAAAAAGCTTGGTGGCATCCTTAATGTTTCTCTCTCTCTACATTTTCGAAGAACTGTTGTGGAGGCAAATGTTTCTGACTCCACAAACCTCAATACATCTGTCTGCTTCATTTTGCTCAAACTTTCTCTAACACTAGGGAAATGTTAGCTCCCAAGGTCTATACTATTAATACAAATCCCTATAAGACAATAAATACTGACAAGAAGTTAGTTTGGTGTTTTGATAAACATGAAAAAAGAAAAACAACGCAGATGAGAAACAAGACGTTTAGGTGGAACCAGTGTTTGAAGCATAAACTTACCTCTTGTACATAGTCTTTTAGGACCCCTTTATAAACATCAGTGCCATTGGGTCTATTGATGATGACACCTTTTGTAGGATTTCTGGAAAAAAAAAAGTTAAATGAGAGAACAGCTATTTAGAAGAGCTGAACCCTATAATGTAAACAAAGCTTAATGCACAGACACCCCAAACACAACAAATCCATTTAAAAGAAATGCATTAGTACCTCACTATGACACAATCCACGGGGATCTACATTTTGGGTAAGACAATCTTAAAACAAAAGCCCTAATTTTGTCAAGTAGGATACAATATAGTACCATGACATACTAAATAGGGCTACA
The DNA here is from genome assembly GCA_028646595.1 of Phalanger gymnotis. NCBI lineage: Eukaryota > Metazoa > Chordata > Mammalia > Diprotodontia > Phalangeridae > Phalanger > Phalanger gymnotis. Next base: position 9,752 of record JAQQSZ010009528.1, read on the forward strand.
GCAAATAGTGTTATCGTAAGGTATGGTCAGAGATATATTTAACATCATTCCCAGGCATGAGGACTAGGCTAGTTCTTTTCATTAACGTTACTGAAACTAACCATGAAACCTGAAGGGTTCATGGAACTAAGACTACCGACCTGGCTTTTTGGACACCCAAATACAAAAAACTTCAAATTCTACTATATTTAAACTTTGAAAATTGTTGTGCCCCTAATTCATTATACCAGTAGCCAAAGGAGATGCCTACTGGTAAGTCTAAACCAAAAATACAGATTTTACTCAGATATGTTCTTTTTATTTATCATCCAAGCTAGAAGACTTTAGAGGTCATCTACTCCAACACTAATTTTTCAGAACAGAAAACTGAAACTGAAATGACTTGCCCATCGTGTATCCCTCTAGATCCTCAAGTGCAGCCCTTTGACTGAATCCAAACTTCAAAGAACAAATGCCCTTAATAAAAGGATTTGTTCTGTAAAACCTGGACTCGGTCAAAAGGGCTGCACCCAAGGTCCTGGAAGGCCTGGAGGCCGCAGGCTCCCCATCTCTCATCTAGTCTATTTTTTTGGTCATCATTGCCACATAAAATTGAGATATAGTCCTATTCCCTCTTCATGTTTACTTGCCCCTCTACTGTTTCTCTTGGGCCCTTTGTTATTAAAAAATGAAGTTTTCTCATTTTGTTTAGCTTTATTATAAAGTAAATGGTAGTTTGATAAAGCACTAAAATATGAAAAATTAGCTAATAGCCTCATTTGAGGGAACAGACTAATCATTAACAATGACACTCAGACATTTTACATACTTCTCTTTTCTACATAACTAGCCCATCTCCTTTTCCTATTATATATCCATGCCATTTTTTTATGCATAGATAGAAATGCACCTACTGTCTACAGCAGCCTAGTCTCCACTCATCTGAAATTTTGACTCTAGTATTGTTTTCACTTCCTCTTTGCATGGAGGTTAACACTGGGTTTCCCCAAAGTCTCTATTAATGAAAGCTCTGACAGGCTCTACCATTCTGGAAAGGCTACACCAACAGGGTAAGTCTGTTCTCCAAAGACCAATCCAAGTACATACAGAGAAGCATATCATGAATAGACTGAATAAATGATGAATTACTTTGGCCATGGCTTTGGTAATGTATTCATAAATTTTGAGACATGAAGCTTTGTTTTTGCTATTTACACCTATCCCAGAAAAGCTATAAAAAGATTTAAACGTATACCCAAGGTAGTCAGGTCTAAGTAAAATAACTTTACAGCTGCAGCGTGGTGTACAGTAGCTCCCATCTGTCATCGGGAACAGTACATTCCATGAGTAAATTTTCCACAATACTGAAAGTATCCATAAGCACCTAAACATCTTAAAATATTTTTGGTTAAAAAAAATCTTCTGCTTTCTATTACTTTTTCTTTTCTTTCTATTATCTTTTCTCTAAGGCTTGGAGTCATTAGGAACATCAGTGACTATAGTTTTGGGTAAGACAGCAGGTTCAAGGTTATCTGACTTCATGCACTAAATGGTCCCAGCCTGCTGTGAATTGAACACTAATTCTCTTTACAAATGCTTCTTAGGTGTTTTTTTCTGTCTCTTTCCTTAACTTCAGGGCTACCAGTTGTCATTTTTTACTACGGTGTCTGAATCTTTCAGCTACCCCTTCTCTCCTCTCCTCCCATTTACTGTTTCTAATTTGCTCCGAATTGAGAAAATAGACTCTACAATAAAAACCTAACAGTGCAATTGCACTTCCTCTGATACTCATCTTGAAAGCTCAGGATCTGCTTTTATGATGTCTCCAAACTTAAGGCTAACCTCTGAAGAAGTGAAATATTATTTTATTTTAGACTCTCAACCACAAAAGATTTTATGTATTGTTAGTGTAACAGCTCTTCCATCTTTTTTTCTACCAAGTTCTGTGAAGATCCTACTCACTCTTGAGCATCTGCAATGTCATCATACATCATGACAACTATTTGTTCATCAGGAATCCCATTTCGGTGAACAATCTGGTACGCGTGGCAGGCATCAGCCTAGAAAAGAACAAGACGTGAAGTCTCCCAGGGCTTCCTAGAGTACAGTTTTTCAGTTGAAATGGTTATCAGAACATTTTGCCTCGGCCAATGTCATATTATAATAATATTAAGCATTCTTAACAGTCCAATAAGCATTGATTAGGTAGCTCTTGGTGCCAGGGGAAGAGGCATGGAGGCAGGGGAATGTCATGTATGAGGTATAAAAAGTAGGAGGCCACATGTAGTTGGAACGCAGTACATGAGGGAGTGTGATAGGAAATCAGTCTAGAAAGGCAGGCCAAAATGAGACTGTATAGGACTTCAAATGCCAAACGGTAGACTGTATTTTATCCTAAAGAAGAGGAGATAGGGAACAAAAGCGAGTGGAAGGGAAGACCTGTGCTTGTAAATCATTTTGGAAGCTACTGAGGAATACTGGAGATATGAAAGGTTTCTAAGTTGTTTTACAAATGATGTTATTTCATTAGCCTGATTTTTAGTATACCCCTGCAACTTCATTATAAATGATCCTATGCATGCACAGACACATGCACACACACGAATAACAATTTTTTACTAACTTTAAATGCTCCCCCTGAAACTCTCATGCATCAACTAAGAAAGTATGAACCCATGTGGAAAGAGTTACTCCCATGAGCAAAAAGCTCTTTAAAATTTTCCCTTACACTATGGAGGAGTCTATTTTTTAAAACGACATGTATAAGACAAAGAGCGGTGTCTCTTGACCTAAAACATTTCTTAAATTGAAGAGCCTTTCTGAGCTTGTTTTTGTAACTTCTTGCCAAGATGGTGTGCCAGTAAGGCAAAACCGGCTTAGTTTAACGGGTGCCTTTGAGGAGTTTGGCTTTTGTTTACGGTGAAAGTACTTTCACCTGTTAAATGCTAATCCCCAGGCCCAAAGCCCTATCAGGTGTGAAACCTGTGTGGGCGCAGATTAAGGACTTAAAAGGGGCCAATTC
>JAQQSZ010009529.1:0-12752 GCA_028646595.1 Phalanger gymnotis
GGGGGGGGAGGAAATGGGGAGAAAATTTGTAATTCAAACGCCTGTGAAAATCAATGCTGAAAACCAAACATATTAAAAATAAATTAAAAAAATATATAAAACTACTAAGAACAAAAAAAAGAAAACCAAAAATGGGATCAGGAACAGTTGGACATGACTGAACAACAACAAACTCAGCATAATGCCTGGAACACAGCAGTTGCTTAAGAGATGTTTATTGATTGAAATGAAAAGAACTGGGTTCAAATCCTAGCTTTCCCCCTTAGTACCTGAGTGATTTTAGGGAGGTCATGTCAGCTCTCTAGTCCTCAATTTTCTCAACTATAAAATGAGGAAGTTCTTCTAGATGACCTCTGAAGTCTCTTTTAGCTAGCTGATCATATTGATGAGGTTTAAGGGTTCAGGGACCCCAAAAGGACTGAAGTACTGGACAGGGTCATCTGGAACGAATTCATGGACTCAAGCATTCTTTAAGTCAAGGTAGGAATGGTTTATTGTAATGCCAATATGGTGGGCAAAACTCCCTAAGGAACTTGCCACTTAACAGGAATGATGCTAAAGCTTAAATAGGGAAAGTAGTGGATTATCTGGCAGATATGCTAATTAGGTGATAACTTGCAACCTTGGTCACAGGCATCATTCATTACTGGAAACCAGGGGCAGGGTGTACTTTTGGTCTGTTGTGTCTGTAGCAAGATGGCTTTGAGAGCTGATGTCTATAGCTTGACCTCTGAATTGAATATGATAACCTTGAGAATCAATACACAATAATTCTGTGGTTACAAGATAGTCCTGTTTTTTCAAGAGAATTTCTTCAGAGGTCAGCTTGTTCTTGGGATGGGGTAAGATAGTTTGTCTTACTGGGGCCCACTCATGAGTAATTGTGGGCAAAGGTAGTCTGTTTTACTGGGGCTCCCTCATGAGTTATTGCTAGGCATAGTGCCCTTGGGCTGGGAAAAAACTGTCAGAGATAGTGTTTTGAAGCTAGGTAGAAATGTGATCTTGGAATTGGAGTCCAAGCACAAGCACCCAAGCAAGCACTTGTATTAGCAAGCACCCTAGCACACTCAGGATGGCCTGCTAGCATATGTTCTTTCATCTGCTTTTATAAAAGAACGATAGCTTCAAAGTGGTTAACAATCCTACTTTAATTAAACCATGAAGACTTCATTCTATCTAACCTTCTCACAAGAGTTGCTGAGCACCAACTCCTACAGCATTCTCTAATCACCGTTATCATAGGGGCCAGCAAGAGGGGGGGGGGAACTCCCCCTACATCTCCATGGGCCAATCTAGACAGACTCAACTTGGAATTTCCTTAAATCCACTTAAGCCTCAATGTGGGGCAGTTGAGGAACACAGATTCCCTCAAGCCTTGATGGGGGCCGGTCAAGGCACACACACAGCATCCTACCTTGTGCATTTCAACCCTAAAGTTTCCCGACTCACTAACCAGTGCCCACCTGCTTCATACTTGCACTCCACCCCTCCAGGGTCCTGACCTTTACAATCTAAACAAGTGACACCTGACCCTTACAATTTACACGTCATGGTGGTGATGTTTCCAACCGTAGAAATCATATCCAAAAGCTGGGAACAAGAAACTGTTATGGCCATGGATCTTAGAAAACTAAACTCCGAAAATTACTAACAAAAATCCACTTTGCTTACACTTACAGCACCCCATCAATATGAGCCTATAACCATAGTCTGAATAAAGATGCAAGCCCAGGAAAGATGCTAAAAGAGGTAGCATGTGGAGAAGTACCCAAACCAATGTGGGCAAGGCATGGGTTTTAATTAAGAATTATTCCTGGGTTCCCCTGGTCAAATACATGGAATTCCTCATTACTGAAGAACTGAAATTTACCACATAGGCTGGGGAAAACTTTCACAGATTTTGCTGGAAAAGCGTTTATCTGATAAATTCATCCAAAACCATGAGCTTCAATTTGCTATATATCTCAGGTACTGAAATATAGACTTTCTTTAGACAAGTACGTCTTCCTAAATCACTCAATGGTTTAAGCAGTTTCAAATACTAGCCTTGGAGAAGTCTCCCGTAGCTTCTTGCAAGTACAAAGTAAACAGCCATTTAATAATTGTTGCTTGGGTGATATTCATTTCACTCTTCTGCTTGGTTTACTTTCTTGTTCCTGCTTATTATATTCCATACAATTGTCCTCAATTCATCTCTTAAGTTCTTTCCTTTCTCTTCAATTAGAAAAATGTACTTCCTTCCTCTTCTTGTAAGCATGTCAATAATAATTGAAATAAGATCTGCAAAGTATATCTTTCTTATCACATTTTTGCCCTATTGGGGGCATATATGCCAATGTGAGGTTTTCCATCACTGAATGAGGATATAGCAAACAAGATTTATTTGTATTTTGAGGCTGATTAAGCCAGTTCATCTCAGCCACTCACATCTCCTGCCTGGTCTTCAGCCTTCTCCCTTAAAAGGAACCTTCTTCTGTACCAGTCTTCTGCCATTGAGGTATAGGGAGAGGGTTTCCTTCCATCAAGTTTCTAGCCTGGTCTCCTGACTTGGTTGAAGGACCATACCAAGACTCCTATTCCAAGTTCTTGCTCTCTTACTGACTTGCCTAAGGCTCTGAAAGGACTCTGAAAGGAAATGATGACCAGAATCACTGGGATGGGAATACTTTGTTCATGGTCAAAGTATTCCCATCCCAGTGATTCTGGTCATCATTCAAATCCCATTCCCTACCTCCCACCGCCCAATTCATTATTCTCATTCTCCTGAAACCTCCCCCTACTATGTCGGGGTGCTTGTGCTTGGACCCTGATTCTAACAACCTCTGCTTGAGTGCCTGTGCCAGAATCCTAATTCTAAAACACATCTACTTCTCAAAACATATTCTTTCTCAGGCAGTCTCTCTCTAGCTAAAGGGCAGCATGCCCCAACTAACTTATCTCTGCTTCTTCCTTAGTACACTGAGTCTTAACTGTATTTACTATTTACTGACCTTTCTAACATGTATCTTAGACATAGTATTTTGTCTAACAAGACACTAGATGAGAAACTATTTCCCTTTAGCCCAACTGATAGTGAACTCAGTGACATTTCTCAGTAAAAACCACACTCCTAGTAACTCCCCTGTGGGCTATTTCCTAGGGAGCACTGGGTAATACACCTGTGCAGTAGATACTAAATGTGCATGTTCCTTTAAGAACCAACCACTCCTTAATCATGCCTTAACCACTCCCTAATCCCACCCCCCCAAACATCTAACTGACATGTCCCTTCCCTTTAATCCTCTAGAAACTTCTATAAAAAATTCCCCCTGTACCTCTTTATGGTTGCAGGTTCCCTAAGAACCCTTGCTTGCTGTAAAGTGTAATAAATCTTTGCCTCCTTCACTTAAAGAATGCTTGGGTCCGTGAATTCATTCCAGGCAACCTGAGAACTTTGGTTCAGGATTCCTACATCCCTGGATTTCATTTCCCCATCAACACTACCACAAAGCTACCCACCACCCTTCTACTGTGCTCTCTGAGATGCCCATTCCATGGGCATCAAACTTGCTTTCACCTTAGATCTTTTCCTTTTCTTCCATCTTCTAGCTCTTGTTGAAATCTGGCGGGAACCAGAGTTGATGTGTCCTGATGACATAGCTTCCCCTTGGCAACCCTTTCTAGCCCTGTCTACACTTTCCCTCATTCTCCCCAATTCACTGGTCATGGTGAGGGGAGTTATAATACTTCTTGATACCCGTCACCACTTTCAAGTACTCCCCCTGACACCATCACTCAGTAACCTTTCTCTCTTTAAGATTCATGCAATTCATATCTACCACCCAATCAAAATCCTGGTAGCTGTTGTCTGCAGACCTCCAGGACACACCGCTTTCTTCCTCAGTGAGTTCACTACTTGGCTCACATTCTCCCCTCCCCAACTTCTGCCCTGATACTAGGAGACTTCAACATACATGTTGATACTCCCTCAAACACCCCAGCCTCCCAGTTCCTCAGCTTACTCATTTGTCATGACCTACTCCTCCACCTCATCTAGCCACACATGAAGATAGCTGATCTTGCCATCATGCACAAATGCACCACTACTACGTTCATGAATTCTGAAATTCCCTTATCTGATTACAATTACACCTCTTCCTCTGCTTTCCAATATTAAGACCTGTTCTTTTCCTCACCATGACCTTCAATCATTTAACCTCTCAGTTTTCTCCCAGGCCATCACCCCTGGACTGGCTACACTCTCTTTCTTTCCCCATTTCTACCTATTGGTAAACCAGTTCATCTCTACTCTGTCCTCTTTTTTTTATAATTTTTTTTGGAGGAGGAAAGGCAGGGCAATTGGGTTTAAGTGACTTGCCCAAGGTCACGCAGCTAGTAAGTGTCAAGTGTCTGAGGCCTGATTTAAACTCAGGTCCTCCTGACTCCAGGGCCAGTGCTCTATTCACTGCACTACCTAGCTGCCCCCCTATCCTCTTTTCATGAGTCCCTTTTCCCCTTATCATATCACCCATTGTGCCCTGTCAAGCCTCCATCTTAGATTACTCCCACCATCCACTGCTTTCCTTCCTGGAAAGGTAGAGAAAGCTAGAGAAAATCACTCAATCATGCTGACTGGATCAACAATGAATTTATGTTACATAACTGCAACTGGGCCCACTCGGAGGCCGGGCAATCCTTTTGTAGCTCCCAAATTAACTAACTGAAGCAGCTAGGGTGGCTCAGTGGATAGAGCATTGCACCTGGAATCAGCAAGACCTGAGTTTAAATCTGGCCTCAGACATCTACTAGAAGTGTGACCATGGGCAAGTCACTTAATCCTTCCATTGGAGAAGGAAATGTCAAAACCACTCCAGTCTCTTTGCCAAGAAAACTCCATGACAGTATGGGGTCATGATGAGTTAGATACAGTTGAAAGACTGAACAACACTAGCAATGAACTAACTCTCTCACCCACCACAGCAGCTCTTCTAAACCTTTTCATCCCTCCTCAACTTTCCCAGGGCTCCTTCCCCACCCCTTTAGCTGAGAACCTTGCCTCATGTTTTATTGAAAAGAGTGAGGTCTTTTACTGAGAGCTTCATCTTCTCTCTTCCTCATTATCTCACATCATCCTGATACCTGTTGCCACTATCTCTTCATCCCTGTCTCAAATGATGAGGTAGCTCTTGCCCTTGCAAAGGTCAACCTATCTACAGGCACAAGAGATCTCATTCCATCCCATCTTCTCCAGCAAATTGCTCTCTTTATCATTCCCACCCTCTTACCTCCAATCCCTCCTTGTCTAATGGTTTCTTCTCTACTGCCTACAAACATTCCCATACCCCCTCTAACCTCAAAAAACCTTCCCTTGATCCATCCAGCCCCTCTAATTATCATCCCATATCTCTCTTGTTTCTGTGGCTGAACTGCTTGAGAAGGCTATCTACAATAGAAGATCACTTCCTCTCCTCTCACATTTTTCTTAACCCTTTACCATCTGTTTCCTGACCTCATGCATCCAAAACCACTCTCTCCAAAATTACCAATGGTCTCTTAATTGTCAATATTCCCCTTTTTACCCTCTCAGCACCCTTTGACATTGTTGATCTCCCTCTTTTCCTTTATGCACTCTTATCTCTGGATTTTTGCGATGGTATGTTCTCTGGGGTTTCCTCTCACCCATCTAATAGTTCCTTTCTCAGTCTCCTCTGCGGGATCTTCATCCAGGTCATGTCTGCCAACTGTGGATTTTCTGTAGGTCTCTGTACAAGTCTTTCTTCTCTTCTTCCCCCATGCCTTGTTTGTAAATAATTGTTTGCATGTTGTCTTTACCATTGGTTTGCAAGCTCTTGAAGAGCAGAGACGCTCTTTTGCTTTTCTTTGTATCTCCAGAACTCAACCCTAACACAAACCCTAACTTTAACTCTAAAACCTAACCCTAATCCTGGCACATAATAGGTGCTTAATAAATGTTTTTTGACAGGCCGACTTACATGAGCTAATAGTTAAGCTTATTTCAGGCCAGAGATAGGACAAACTATGGGGGGGGGGAGAAAATTTTTATAAAAACATTTTACTTATTTTACTTAATATTTTATTATTTACTTAATAATTTTTGAAAACACATGCATTAAACACATGTTCATTCATTCCTAGTTTTTAAAAAAATTCTCAAAATAAATCAAAGTATAAATAACTAACCCCTAGGTACAATGTAAACAACTTTCTAGTAAACTAAACTGTTATCATACTATATTTATAGAAATCTTTGATTTCTTATATGATCTTCTCTTTGTCTAGAGTTCTCTTGGCTTATTCCACAGCTTTATCCTATCTACTTTTTCCCCCTGGTTTTCTTGTCTGGCATCTTACAATGAAGTCAAATTGAAGTCACATCCTTTCCCTCATCTATCATCTATCACTAGAATGTTTCTGGCAAAAGATCCAATTAACTTTTCCCATTCAGAAAAGATTTGTCTTGCCTGTTAACTACCATTTCCCTTATAGTATCCCCTTGCACACAAGATGAGGAGACTCTAAAAATGTTTTATTGTTGCCTTTTGTTTTTATATTACAGTTGTTTCCCCTTCCCCTCAACCTTTCCTTGAAACAAAAAGGAGCATTAAAGTAAAGCCAACTAACTCAGTGATCACATCTGACAATGTATACTACATTATACATCCATAGTCTCCACCTCTCTACTGAGAGAAGGAAGGTGTGTCTGTTTTCTTATCAGTTCCCCTGTTTATTACAAATCATCAAAATATGGCTACTTTTTAGTATTTTCATATAGGTATGACATATGGTAGATACCGTATATGTTGTTCTCTTGATTCTTCACTCTACATTACTTATGTTTTCCATGTTCTTCTGAATTCCTTAAATTGTTATTTCTCATGGCACAATAATACTCCATTATATCACGATTCGTTCAGCCATCCCTTCAACCCTGTCTTGTTTCCTTCCCCTGGTCCCCCACCTTTTGCAACTAAATGCTGCTGAAAATATTTTATTATCCTATGTAGAACCTTTCTGTGGTAGACCTTGTCGGGGATACATAGCCAATAGTGGGAGCAGTGGATCAAAGAGCAAGGGAATTTTTTTTAAATGATGGTTTGACCAATTCACAGTTCTATCAACAGTAGGGTTATCTTCCCATAATTCCTTCAACATTGACTTTTTATTTTTAAAATCAGTTTTGCCAATTTGATGAGTCTGAAGTAAAATCTCAGGCTTATTTTAATTTGTACTTCTTTTATTATTAATGATTTGTCACAGTCTTTGGTATGGCTATTTATCATTTGAATTCCTTCTACTAAAAGTTGTTCATAAAATTTGGCCACTTGTTTATTAGAGAATGGCTTTTAGTATTATATATTTGGGTCTATTTACTATATATCTTGGTTACCAGACTTTTACCAGAAATATTAATGGAAATAGATTTTGCTAACTTAATAGGTTCCCTTTTTATTCTAACTGCAATTCAATTATACTCAATTCAATTATATAATTGGAAATGAATATTTTATCTTTTATGGTCACCTCTCTCCCTTATTTCTTTAAAAATTTTCCTCCTAGCCAAAAGTATTAAAGGTTCCAGCTTCTGTTTTCTTTCTTTTTTTAAATGATGTGACCTTTTATATTTTAATTGCTTAGCCACTTGGATCTTATTGTGGTATCTGGTGAAAGATTCTGGTCTAAATATAGTTTCTACCAAGTTGTCTTCCAGTTTCCTAGTAGTTCTTATAGAATTATTCCCCCAAATAACTTATGTCCTTGGGTTAATGAAACACTTAACTGCTGGATTTACTTCCTGCTAGGTCTTTCTTTATCTAGTTTGTTCCATTGATCTACTTTTTTCTTTGTTAACCAGCAGCAAATAGTTTTGAGGATTACTGCCTCAAAATAGTTTGAGATTTGGTAACATTAGAGGACAGAGACTGAACCTGTGATTTTATTACATAAAGAATTTATGGCTGAAGATATTTCTTTTACTAATGCAGGTAGAATCCTCTGCAGCTTATTAGAGAATGACCTATATCACTGAGATGTTAAGTGATTTACTCAGGGTCACAGAACCTGTGTATGTCAGAGGAGGGACTTGAATCCCAATCTTCTAAGAATTGGGTGCACATCTTTATCTTCTTTGTCTACTATCCTATCATGTCTTAGCAGTAGGGCCCCTTTATTCTTGCTTTTATTTGATTATTTTCCTTAAGACTCCTGATTTTTAATTCAGTGGAGGAATTTTTTCTTATTGTTTCTACTCTATGGTCTCTTCTAATGATCAACTGCCACTTTTCCTAAACAAATAAATACACACAGACACCCTGACCCAGACCCCCACACACACCCCACAAGCACATGCCTCTTAAAATATTCTTTCCTAAATGTTGGTTTAAAACAAAACAGAATGTGGTTCAAATGAGCATATCTATACTTTTCTTTAAGCAAATCTACTTCATGATAGGCCTAATTAGAGGGCAAAACCCAGCAACATCCCCTTTAACCCCCTTATAATCTTTCTTCTAGCTTCCTGGTGATACCATTTTCACTTACTTCCCTTCTTTGACTGCTTTTTTATTAATCTCCTTCTCTGGCTCCTCTAATATGTCCTCTCACCGCCCCCCCCAACCAAATCCCTCCAAGTCTTTATCCTTGGCCCTCTTTCTGAATCCTCTATAATTCTTGGATGATTTCATCTGTTCTCATGGCAACAATTATCATCACTATGTGGATAACATCGAAATTTATCTGCCATCCCAACTCTTCTCCTGAACTTCAAACCCACATTTACAGCCGTCTCTTGGACATCCCCATCTAGGTGCTACACTGGCATCTTGTGTTAAAATTCTATCTTGTTCTGCACCCTGATTCTGGACCCCACCCCACCCCCTCTAGTCTATATAGTAGGTAAGTTTACAAGTAGCCAGTATAAAGTAACAATAGCAAGAAGTAAGATTACAAAAGGGAAGCTAGAAGTCATGTACAGACCATCTCAAAGATTGAGGGAACATAATTTGCAAATTATACCATATATTATCCAAAAGTCCCCTGTTGGTAGTAAGTGCTAAATCAGGGGAAGCCTGATTTAGGCTTTGTTATCAGGGTCTTTTGATCCTACGATATGTAAATCTCACATAAGTTCCAGATCATCCACAATAAGAAGTCCAGAATATCAAATGGTGCTGATAATTCTGACATGATATAGATATATTCACTTTAAAATTTTACTGACAACTTTCAGATGATTTGGATATGTTAATGAATAACCCCATGGTAGCACAGATAAAGAGGTAGTCTGTCACCACCCCCCACCTCTGTCCCACCCAGCACTCCTCCATCTCCATCTGGGTCCATGTTGCCAAGCGCTCCCAACTCTAAGCCACAGCTATGTGAGTGATTCTCTGTGTCTTTCCTCCTCCCCATCCTATTCCCCATATTGCCTTCCTTCGTTCACTGCCCTATTCCCACCCCACAATCTCTGCCTTTTTACCCCTTCTCTGTGCCTCATTAAAGTGTGATTGCAGCCAAGCTTCCCATTGCCATTGTGGACTTTCCCAGCAAGTACCCAGAGAACCAGGTGTGCCTGCCTCATTTCACAATTTCATAAATTAATTAGCAATTCATACCTCAAACTTAACAAGTCCAAAAGTAAAGTCTTCCCGTTTTCTCTAAAACCTGTTCTTCTTCTTAATTTCCTATTTCTGTTCACATAGGAGTACTTCTGTTACACTAATCACCGAGGCTAGAAGTCTGAGTCATTTTCCTTAATTTTCTCTTTCTCTCTTATTCATAAAATTTCTATGAAAGCAATCTCTCTAACATTCAGCCCTTTTCATGAAACCATTCTAACTCAGACCTTCATGACCAAATTCTCTTGATTCTACTTTCTCCATTGTCCAATTCATGTAGTATACCACTACCAGATTAAGTTTTCAAAAGCACAGCTGTGATCACATCATTCCCCTCTACAAACACTTTCAGGGATTCCTCTTTGTCTATTAAAAGGAGTTCAAATAATACTTCATGATGTCATGGAAAGAGCTCTGGATTTGGAGTTAAAGGATCTGAGTTTGACTTCTGATTCATCTATTTACTGGATATAATACCTTGTGTAAAATCCTTTACTTCTTTGAGCCTCAGTTTCCCCATCTGAAAATTAAGAGATTGAAATAGATGGTAACTAAGTTCCCTTCTACCTCTAAATCCTGTGATCCTTAGCTCAGCAGTCAAGATGCTTCCCAACCTGGATACAACCTGTTTCTCTGGCCTTTATCTCCCTATTTCCATTTGGGGAATAAAGACTTCACCTAAACTGTGCTCCTTGACATTTCAAGAACATTTTCTGCATGTTCTCATTTCTTTTGCCTTTTGGCATGTGCTATATTCTATACCCAAAATGCCTTCCCACCATCTCTGCCACTGAATATTCTAGAAGCCCTTGATCAAACACCACTTTCTCCTTCTATATGTAGCCTCTCCCTCATTCTCTTAGCCAGTCCCTAGTTCCTTTGAACTCCCAAATCACTTTATATATCTTTAAGTACTTTTATATTCTATTGGGCTTTATATTTATTTGTATAAGTTGCATATCTATCCTTTCCTCCACTAGGAGATTTCCCCCCTGCCAATATCACTTACTAGACTATAAGCTTCTTACAGTGTATATTTAGAGCTAGATGGAACTTTAGAGGTAACTGACTCCAAGCCTCTCATTTTATAGTTTAGGAAACTGAGTCCCAGAAAGGTTAAGTGACTTGCCCAGGGTTACAGTTGTCTAAGGCAGTATTCTAACTAAGGTCTTCCTCCCTCCATGTCTAGTATTCTATCTATTTTACATTGCTACCTCTGCTGTAACCATGGTGTTAATATGATTAAAGATCTTCCCCTTCCCCCCTACTCATTAATCCTATTAAGAAGTCTCAGGTAGAGCTAGTTAAGGGAAGCTTGATTAGGAGAGGCATATTTGTAGGAAGGCCCACATCCTTTTGCTAATTAGGTCACAAGGGTTGTGAAGCCCTTGGGGTCTGAAAAGGGTATATATATACTCTGAAGGTAACCTTTAAGATCTGTCTCAGAACTGGGGAGGAGAGGAGGAAGGCAAGCATACAGCTAGGATTTGTGAGTGAGTGTTTATGAGAAGACCCTAGCAGAGGGGAAGGTTATCAGATGGCTTGGCTCCCTGCTATGATACTGTATTTTAGGTTCCTTGCTATTATGGTAAAGTGGGCTTACCGGTTTTGGGATATTATTGCTGCTATGTTGAATTGGGGTTATTGGTTTTGGGATTTGATACTCTGGTATCTGAATAAATATTTTACTTCTTCTGCCCTCTATATGGAGAGTCTTATATATTCTGCAATACAGAGCTATACAGGCATGTTCATGGTCACCATCTATATTGTGACACTTGCCTTACTGATACACCTCCTTAGCATTTAGCAGAGTGCCTTGTGAATAGTGGGTACTTGGGAAATATTTGATGAATGCCATTGACTTTTATTGAATCAAAATCACCTCTGGGTGGGGGGGGCAGAGCCAAGATGGCAGCTGGAAAGCAGGGACTTGCCTAGGGCTCTCCCCCAGGACCCTCCAAACACCCACAAAAATGGCTCTGAATAAATTCTAGAACTGCAGAACCCACAAAATAGCAGAGGGAAGCAGGGCTCCATCCCAGGACAGCCTGAATGGTCACTGGGTAAGGTCTATCACGCATGGAGCTGGGAGCAGAGCAGAGCAGAGGCCACCGTGGCCTGCGCCCTGACCAACCAGACCGGGAGCCAGGCAGAACAGGCCCTAGCACCTTGAATCAGTGAACCGTGGCAGTTAACAGACTTCTCAACCCACAAACACCAAAGACAACAGAGAAGGTTAGTGGGAAAAGCTGCAGGGACAGAGTAAAAGGAGTTTGAAGTTCGGCCACTGCCCCGGGGCTGTGGAGGTGGTGTATCTACAGAACTACAGCTGCAATTGCTTCTGGCTCCAGGCCTACCTGGTGAGAGAAATTAAGAGGCTGATCAGAGAGGAAGTGCAGAGCCTGATTAAGATCTGAATCAGGTCCTTATTGGGGGAGGAGGAGCGCTGGTGTGGCAGAGCTTGCTGTGAAAAATAGCTCTGAAAACAACAGCGCAGCCCCTCAAGCTTGGGACAAAGTACTCTCCACTCTACAAGCAGTCATACCCCCATGAAAAACTCAAGGGTCAAAGAGTTGGCTGGGAACATGGCCAGGTAGCAAAAACAGACTCAGATTCAGACTCACTCTTTGGAATCTTTCTTTGGTGACAAAGAAGACCAAAACATATAGCCAGAAGAAGTTAACAAAGTCAAAGAGCTTACATCAAAAGCCTCCAAGAAAAACATGAACTGGTCTCAGGCCATGGAAGAGCTCAAAAAGCATTCGGAAAAGCAAGTTAGAGAAGTAGAGGAAAAATTGGGAAGAGAAATGAGAGTGATGTGAGAAAACCATGAAAAACAAGTCAATGACTGGCTAATGGAGACCCCAAAAATACTGAAGAAAACAACACCTTAAAAAATAGACTAACTCAAATGGCCAAGGAGCTCCAAAAATCCAATGAGGAGAAGAATGCCTTAAAAGGCAGAATTAGCCAAATGGAAAAGGAGCTCCAAAAGACCACTGAAGAAAATACTACCTTAAAAATTAGATTGGAGCAAGTGGAAGCTAGTGACTTGATGAGAAATCAAGATATTATCAAACAGAACTAAAGGAATGAAAAAATAGAAGACAAAGTGAAATATCTCAATTGAAAAAA
>JAQQSZ010009530.1:0-12751 GCA_028646595.1 Phalanger gymnotis
TTTCAATTTCTATTTTACCCTCTGGTTCTAGAATATTAGGGCAGTTTTCCTTGATAATTTCTTGAAAGATGATGTCTAGGCTCTTTTTTTGATCATGGCTTTCAGGTAGTCCAATAATTTTTAAATTACCTCTCTTGGATCTATTCTTCAGGCCAGTGGTTTTTCCAATGAGATATTTCACATTGTCTTCCATTTTTTCTTTCTTTTCGTTCTGTTTTATAATTTCTTGGTTTCTCATAAAGTCACTAGCTTCCACTTGCTCCAATCTAATTTTTAAGGTGGTATTTTCTTCAGTGGTCTTTTGGACCTCCTTTTCCATTTGGCTAATTCTGCCTTTCAAGGCATTCTTCTCCTCATTCGCTTTTTGGAGCTCTTTTGACATTTGGGTTACTCTTTTCTTTAAGGTGTTATTTTTTTGGGTCTCCTTTAGCAAAGTCATTGACTTGTTTTTCATGGTTTTCTTACATCACCCCCATTTCTCTTCCCAATATTTCCTCTACTTCTCTTACTTGCTTTTCCAAATCCTTTTTGAGCTCTTCCATGGCCTGAGCCCAATTCATATTTTTCTTGGAGGCTTTTGATGTAGGCTCTTTGACTTTGTTGACTTCTTCTGGCTGTATGTTTTGGTCTTCTTTGTCACCAAAAAAAGAATCTAGAGTTTGAGTTTGAGTCTCAGTTTGTTTTCACTGATTGTTCATGCTCCCAGCCAAATACTTGACCCTTGAGCTTTTTGTCAGGATATGACTGCTTGTAGAGTAGAGAGTACTTTGTCTCAAGCTTTAGAGTCCAAGCACTGCTGTTTTCAGAGCTACTTCTCCTCCACCGTCACCCCAGGCTCTGTCACAGCAGCGTTCCTCCTCCCCCAAGAACCACCAACGAGGACCACAATACAGATCCAAGCAGGGCACAGCAAGAGAGTCTGCCTTTGTGCCCACAAGGTGCTCTTTGTACTCCCACTCTGATCTGCTGCTAGATTCCTCCCACTGTGTGAGGCAAGGACTTGGGAAGCAGCTGATGCTGGTGCTCTGGAAGCAGCCTCAGGCACTTCCTGGGGCTGCTACCACTGCCACCACTGCAAGATCTCCGCCACCCCAGGGCTGGTGGCCAGACTGCTCTGAACTCAATCCCGCAGTTTCCCCCTAACCTGCTCTTTGGCGTTTGTGGGTTGAGAAGTCTGGTAACTGCCACAGCTCACTGTTTCATGGCCCCAAGACCTGTTCTGGCCGGCTGACTCAGGGTCTGGTCTGTCCTGGCATGGCTCACACTGTGCTGCCCTCCACTCTCAGCACCATGAGATAGACCCTTCCTGGCAACCATCCAAGCTCTCCTGGGCTGGAGACCTGTTTCCCTCTGCTATTTTTTGGGTTCTGCAGCTCTAGAATTTGTTCAGAGCATTTTTTACAAGTGTTTGGAGGGATTTGTTGGGGAGCTTTAAGCAAGTCTCTGCTTTCCAGCCACTGTCTTGGCTCTGCCCCCCTCCTTTTTCATTATATCCTCAATCTTCCCTCTTTTTGAAATTTCTATATACAGATTCAGAACTATTTTCTACTTCTGAAATAAATTAGGATCACTTTGACTTTACAGAACATCAGGGAGAAGCCTAGATGAAATTGTAAAATAGGTGATATTTATCTTTGGGATCTTCATCATCTTCTTTCTGGGCCCTTTTCCTCCCTTGGTAAC
Source organism: Phalanger gymnotis (assembly GCA_028646595.1). Lineage (NCBI taxonomy): Eukaryota > Metazoa > Chordata > Mammalia > Diprotodontia > Phalangeridae > Phalanger > Phalanger gymnotis. The sequence goes on from JAQQSZ010009530.1 coordinate 1,684, forward strand.
TTACCCATCTAGTATGTCTTCATGCTCTCTTCCCCTTTACTCTTTCAAAATCTATCCTCAGCAAAGGTTTGACCCCTCCAACAAAGTGCAAATGGCTTCTCTGTTTTGATATGTGATCTCTTCTTCCAGAGGCATGTGCATTTTAATTTAGGAAAAGGAGTTAACTAAAAGAAAACCAAACGAATAAACCCCTTATTACAGGATTCTAGGCAGCAATGAAGAGAAGAAGCAGTATTCTTTGGGACTTGCTAGCACCCCTAAACTTATGCCATATAAACAATCACTTAACTCTGCATATTACTCGGACATATGATTTTAGAACTAAAATGGATCTGAAGCAGTTATACTGAGATTAAGTATATTATAAACTTTTACATTATACTCATATGTTAATTTTCCTTGAGTAAATTTCTCTCCTTCACTGTTGTGTGTGACTTTTCTGATGGTCAAATTAGGACTATTGATCTAAACATTTCATTAGGTAGTTACAGTTAATATATAGTTACTACACTCAGGAAATCTGAATAATTCCCTGACAAAATATGTGTTATGAAAGGTATGCCATTTTGATGTCCACAAAAGAAAAAATAAAAAGCCAGTAGTAGAATGGCCAACCTCAAGAACAGAGAAACCTTAAAAAAAAAAGATAGAACCCTAATCTAACAAAAGGCAATGAAATTACTCTCAGCATTGTGGCAAGAAATGTGGAATGACACAAATAGGGGGAAGGATGAAAGATGAGAATAGATAAACTAGAAATACATCCTAAGCAGGTCTTACCTAAAGTTTAAATGCATATATATCCCATTTCCACCTATATTTTTTGGCCAAAAAAAGGGTTGAAGAATAAAGACCACTAATTGAATTACACTTCCCATCCCCACGGGAGAGGGGTAGGGAGGATGCCAGGTTCTGTTACAAGATAATGAGTCCTTCATTTTCCAGATAATGAAACTGGAACCCAGAGGAATTAAAAGTCTTTTCCCATGCATCTAGTTGAGTTCAAGATTTGTCCACAGCAATATGAACCAAAGGAAATTAAGTGATAAGTAGCAGAGTAAGAGTAATTGGCTGATCGGTATCTAAATTCTGTGATCCAAAGGCAAACAGATAGTCAGCAGTCAACCTGAGGTTTGAACTCCGATCTCCTATCACTCCAAATCCACTATTCTTTCCATTTCATGATATTGTCTTTTCATGTGGGCTGGTTAATAGGTGGTTAAAGAGGAAAAGCTAAAAGAAAGGAGTGATTCAAGTAAAATGCCCAGCTCCAGGGAGCTAAGAAAATTACTGATAAGCAGTCCTAAGTTCAAAGACAGAAATCTATGAAATAATATATCCAAGGGGCTGGGCAGGAAGATGTACTCTGAGCAGGTCCAAATCTGGAGGTTTGGGAATATGTGTGTGTGTGAGAGTGTGTGAGTGTGTGTGTGTGTGTGTGTGTGTGTGTGTGTGTGTGTGAGAGAGAGAGAGAGAGAGAGAGATTGAAAATGGGGTCAACACAGAGCAGGGTCAAAAATATGAAACAAGAGAAGCACAAAGCATCAACTAATGACAAATTCTTTTAGGTAAAGTAGACTGAGGAAACATATGGTACTGAGGGATCCTGCTAGCCATCCCCTCCTACCCAAAGTTCTGCTAAAGGTGATCAAGCTGTGAATTCTGACATCCTAGCTCCTCCTAGAATGTCTCCCTATAGCTTGTGGCAATGGCTTGGTGGCATTTTGCTGATGGAAAGCTTCCAAGGCACTCAGATGCACAAACTGACCCTAAGGCTTGTGATTTTATACCCACAAGAGAATCTCCTCCTGTTCTGCTTCAGAGATTTGGCCAGTGCACCCCACTCTCTGACAATCTCCCATTCAATTTCAACTAACAACAGAGAAAGGCCAGAAAAAAGCCATGGCATATTATTAAATGTCAAGGAAAAATTGGGCTTCGTCCCGGAATCTACTACCCAAATACTTCAGGAATAATATTTTAAGGTAGAAAACATGTGTTTTTGATTCTCCACAATTCTTCCAAAGGTTAATAAAGGAAAAGGTAAGCTTTACTTTGATATGCAAACCTGCCCAGAAACAAAATTTCAGGTAATTCTTAGAAACTTAGCCCTTAGGGGCCTTTATTATGCAAATCAGTGGAGATTTTCAGGAAAGCCTGGATAAGCTTCAAAACTCTGAATCTATAATGGGTTGTTCATGTAAATCCTGTATGGGGCAGGCAAAACAACAGTGGGCTGTTTTAATCTGAAATTGTCTCAAGGATTGTAAATCAGGATCATTCTATAAGTAGGAGGGAATTTCAGTGTTGCACGGAACTAGCAAAACACCGGCAAGGCTATTATCTGCAATAGTCTCAAGAGGTATGGGAACAGGTTCAAGAAGAGACACTAGAAACACACAAATGTTGATGTGAATCCTACATCAGAGCCATTATAGAGAAAACAACAAAGCAATTAAGGCTTTGGCTGGATTAATAAATGCCCAGCAGCAAAGTCACTTTGACAGAACACAAAAGGTCACAAATGAGCTTGGGGTGAGTGGGGAATAATTTAATATAAAATTTCTACACTAGATAATGCAACAAAACAATGAAAGGATGGTTAAAATGAGGAATTGCCTGAATATGGTTGTCACAAATAATGAATAAATGAGGCAACAACAATGAGTAGTCTCAAAGAAACATTCTCATGAAACATCAAAATATCTTATTGAGATAATAGAAAGAACAAGAACAGTGATGAGTGCTGTAGACAGGTGTCAGGATAAGTGCCTATATTTAAGCGCCACTATTTAAAATACTGGTAGTAGAATTCTCTTTAGTATTATGGATCTGGGTCTGAGTGACCATCTATGTTTAAGACTAGGACTGAATTAACTATAGTGAAATAAGGCGGATCATAGTTTTAATGGACAAGACAAATAGACAAATGGCATGGATGAGTATGATAAAGAAAGGAACAAATTAAAAATTTATAACCTAGAATTTCCAAGAATTCCACTAATAAAAGGAAATAGGAAACAGTTTGGATAAATTGATGAGACTGAACAATATACTTAATATAGAAGGACATATAGAGGTTTAAAATGAAAGGCTGGGGACCCAGGGAATGGGCTGGGGAGGAAGAAGTGTTATGCATCAGCTGACTCCAGAAAAGTCAGAAGTCACAGTCATGATTTCAGATAAAGTTAAAATTAAATTAGAAGGCGTAAGAGTTGGCAACCATATCAGTACTAAGAGATCTACTGATGATTGAAGTATACCAATATTTAAAAATATGAATAAATAGTAAAGAGCAGCTTAATTTTATAGGAAAACATCTTCAACTTTCCATACTTAAAGCAAGTATGAAAAAGATCAATTGACTGCATGATATGTTCATATGTTTGAGTCAGGAGCAGCAGAACTCATGTATAAATTGAAGGTATGATCATAGGTTCATAGAGATGGAAGGGACTTTAGGGGTCATTAAGCTCAACACCTTATTTTACAGAGAAGGAAACTGAGGCCCTGGAAGTTTATTTAATTTTGAGTATCATCATTTTTTTTAATACATCAAAGTTTAGTGTCCTACTTTTTCTTAAATATCACCCAATTCTGGTCACTTCTCTTTGGTTTGTGCTTGTCAACCTATACTTCATACCAAGGTACATTCATGCAGCACTTTGTGCCCTTGTAGCAGGTGACAAAAAGGCACAAATAAAATGAGTTATATGATCCAGGGCCACAAGGAGCTTGCAATAGAGTTTGGGAGACAACTACCAGCACAGATGCACAGTACAACATTAAGGCATGAAGTAAAATTGTTTGCACGAAGATGATGAGAGATAGCAGATGGGGCAGAATGATGAAGCATGTGGAATTAACATGAAAAGTCTTCCTGAAATAAGTTGGGAGTGGAAATCGAGATAAAACATCATACCTGTCAGGACATAGGTGGGTGGAGAAACTAGGAGTATAGGGAGAAAATTTAGCAAAAAGGCCTGAAGGTGTGAAAAAAATTGTGTCTAGAACCAAGAAGCAGATTAGCTGTTACTGATAGGTTGATTGAATTCTCCCTCCTCTGTGGAACTCAATCTCCTTCTAACTTGAATGTAAGCTTTTCAATGACAGGCAATACTGACTGACTGTTGCTTGTTAGTGGTTTCTTAGGTCTGAAGGCAGCATATAAGCAAACTGCTATTTGCTAAATCATTTAAACTTGCTTGTTATAAGCAGCTTCTTATCATAGAGATTTTTTGTATCTATTGAAAACTGCCTGACTTAAAAAATGTGTTCTGGACCTTTAACCAATAAAATTAGAAAAGTTAATGCAGGTAGATTCTACTATACACAGAGTATGAGATTCTAGACATCACATAATCTCTGACAAACTCTCAAATTACATTACAAATATTTACATTCAATACTTCTGTAGCTCTATATTTCCAGAGTGCTTCATCATTTTATTACTGTTATTCCTTGCAGATTTGGATTGAAAAGATTTCTCAGGCAATATACAAAAACGGAATTTTTAACAAAACATTTTAAGTTACATTGTTTACAAAATAAAAACCCAAATACTATTTGCACATTCCTAGTCTACTAACAGTTTTCCTTTTCAGTCAGATTCCATTTATTTTCCCACATCCCATTTCAACAAAAAAAATAGGAAAATCACTGTAAGTAAATATTCTTTCACCTACTTCTTCACTTTCTTTGTTCTTTGCTTTTGCTCCTACTTTTTGTTAGTGAGATTTGCTTTTCCTCTTTTCTTCCTGATAGCCTCAGGTCCATAATTAGTCCTCTGTGACAGTTCTTTTATCATGTCTATTTCATTGCTAAATAATTCATTATTGTGACTATATTGTGCCTTAATTCCAAAATATATTGATTCTCCCCATATTCTGTGTTGTCTATAATCTTTCTGTATGTGCGAAACCTTAAATGTTTCTGACAATGCCCCCTCCCAGGAGGCTATTGCCACAGTGTGTCTAACAATCAACTGTTTCTGTTTTTTCCCCCCACATCAACATTTCTTTATTCCTGTTCTCTTGCCTTTACTCACTCAATTGTTCTTTCCTGGAATGGCTTCCTCCTTCTCACTCTCCAAGCATACTTTGAACTTTGTTCCAGAATGAATGGATGTGCTCCAAGACCTCCCTGAATAATTTTATCTTGCTTCTCATATTCTCTTTGCTTCTTCTACTGAGCACTTATAAAATTCATATTATGTCATGTTTTTGCTTTGTAATTTTCTTTTGCTCTTTTAAGTGAGCATGTTTTATTTTCTATTGGGCCCTCTACATACTCATTCTATATTAAACAACTTCCTTTCGCTTTAGACCTCTTCCTCTCATGGTACTCCCATCTTGTGGCACTCTTCACTTACTAAGACCTCACTCCCATACTACATTGCATTTTTTCCTGGCTGTCCTTTGCAGCATTGGATACACCATCTTTTATGTCCCCTGCCACAGTGATCTAAGAAAGTCAATATGCTCCTTGCTTCCCATTTCCACTTCCAGACCTTCCCTCTACTACCTTTAATCAGCAACCTCTCTTCCTCTGATGTTCATTCTTTCCAAATGTAAGACACAATCCAGATTCTAGTGGTTGTTATCTATAAGTCCCCAAATAATTTTCCCTCTTTTCATAAGGATTTGAATACCTGGCTCACAGTCTTCCTTTGCACCCCAAACCCTGACTTTATCCAAGGTATCATCAATCTATATGCTCTTTCCTAATAATTTCTCAGCTTCCTCAGTTCCCTTGACCAACTCCTTCATGCCATCACAGCCACACACAGGAACTGTTACACTCCTGAACATCATTCACAATGCTCTACTTCCAATCTGAAATTCTTTCAACTACCCAAACATACTACTATCTTATCCTTCCACTCTCTTACTTTTCCTAAAACTATTCTTTGTTCTCACTTTGAATTCTAGTCTGTCTATCCTCAGTCCTCTCCTAGGCCATCCCTCTGCTGTAGCTTTACTTTTTTCCCTTCTCAATTTTGACACTCTAGTTAGCGAGTCAAGCACTACTCTGCTCTCAAATCTTGAATACCTGACTGCCCTTGCCATTTGAACAGTAATATCTTGCCAAACCCCAACTACTATTATACCATCCACCCCTATCTTATACTCTGAATATGCTGCTGAATGTAGAGGAAGTCATAATAAAATATTAAGAATCACATAGTTTTTAAAATGTTACAGTTTAACTTAACTATTGGTATTCTAAATGTGAGATCCTTGTCCAATGAAAAATAAGTATATGTATCATGGAAGCAACTGAATTGTATCAATCTTGACAGTGTAAGTGACACCAGGAAACAAAAGAACATTGCAGTTCAATAGATGGCTCACAGATTCTTCTTGGAGCAAGAAATAAAGGAGTTGGTGCAGTAGGTTATATTGTGTGCCAAAAGGCAAAAAACAAATACATAATTTCATGAAGCAATTTTTGTCTCATATTGTAATGCTCATAACAAGAACTTGAAAAAAAAAAGTAATTGCAGTTTGTAGATCAATATCTGTGATTGAAGAGGTAGAGAAATTCTGCAAAAAAAAACTAAGACCCTTCAAATTTAATGAATATATAATGTGAAATCCAATGACTTTAGTGCAAAGGTAGAAACAGGTTAGGATGACAAGAAATATAGATCAGGAATAAGAAGCAATAAAAGCTTTCTAGGCTACACAAAAGCCTCATGCCTATACGTCATGAATAATTTCTTTGAGAAAAGAATCAGAGGGCACTAGACATAGTGAGCATTGAACAGCATGGCAAAAATGAAATTGATTCTATTTTACCAGTCAGGAGACTACTCTTTATTAATATTAGGGTTAATCCTGAGTTAGCTTACTGTTTACACTCATACTTGTCAGACTTTCTAGGGCAAAGATAAAAATTAGTACAATGCTAGAATAAAAATACAAAAAACACATGGTATAAAATTAAAATAAATCTCTCCTGATCTATTTTAAAATGTTACCAAGGATAAAAAAGGATATGGACAGAAGAAAGATCTCAAACAAAAACTACAATAATTTCACATATAAGTTAATATATATTTAATATATATAATATAATAATTATATATTAATATAATAAATAATATATAATGTATAATAAATAAAATAATAAATAATATTAATAATATAATAATTTCACATATAAGTTAAACTAATTTGTAATAACTGTGATAACAAGGAAGCCAAAGTAAACTAAAAGGCACCTTAGTGAGCAAAAACTTGATTTGTTGCTCAAATACAGAGATACGGCAAACACAAACAATACTACTTTAGAATTTAAATTCATTTTAAAATGTTAATGGAAAAAGATGATGGAAAATTATGAACAATATTGACTCATAAAACAAAGAAAAAGTATAAGGCAAAACCAGTTTAAAGACACCTTGGCAAAAACAAACAAAGTTATCCAGGGGTATCTAAAGAAGAAAATGAGAGAAGGACCACAGGCAGAAGAAAAATAGAAAACATCTGCATAGGAAACTTTTTAACACTTGGGACTCCAATATCATAATGCCAGACATGTTTATAGAAGCAGAAATGACAATAAGGAAAATAGAGATGGGAAAAGAAGCTGGATGAGACTAGCTAATATATGGGGGATCTGTACAAGAGGAAACATGATTGTGAAGCTTTTGAGGAATGTATCCAGAAAGTACTCCAATAAGGGTAAGATACCGAAGGCATAGAAAAAAGCACTAATACAGAAAAGTAACTGGGAGATCAACAACTCACAACCTTTATACATAGCTTCCCATATATATAAAATTCTTATGAAAAGACTCTATACATGAACCAGGAATATCCTCAATGAGGGCATTAGTAGGAAATAGGTAATTCTATGAAGTGAGGTTGCACAGAAGAACACAGCTTTAGCATCCCACAGTTTATTAAAAGATGTTCAGAATACAAAAAAGGGGTAACATCAAGACACATAAGGACAAAAAAAAAGATTGAGTGATCTTGTGGTGAGAGTGAATAATACTGTTAAATTGTCCACGTACAAGAGAAATACATGAATAGGGCCATGGACATGGTGTCTGAAAGACATGCGTTCAAATCCTGACTTAAAAGCTCATCAAATGCGTGACCCTAGATGAGTTACTTAATATTTGCCCCAGTTTCCTCATCTATAAAATAAGGATACTTTACTCACTTGCCTCTTAGGTGCTGTCTAGTACTACTTCTAAGATCCCATGAATGGAAAAAACATAAGACCCAGAAGTTTGCTACAGACTAGAAATGTTTAAAACATAAAAATAAATTCAGAGTGAAAATGAAGGGTTGGAACAAATTTCCTATGTTTTAAGCAATTCCCCAAAATTCCCCAAAACAAAATCCCAGGAGTTACAATAATGGTTTCAGAGAGGGCAACAATTAAGTATGACAATATCAAGAAGGAAATCACTATAAAATACATTATGCTTAGAGGCACCATGGACAATGAAATATTATTATCAAACATCTATGCACCAAGTGGCATAGATCCCAGTTCTCAAAGGTAAAGCTAAGAGAATTGCAAAAAAAAAGACACATTAATAATAACGCAATAATCGTAGAGATTTTAATATTCTTCTTCAGAGACAGATAAATCTAACACAAAGAAAAACAAGACAGAAAACAAAACTAAATTGTTGGAAAAATTAAATTTGAAATACAAACACTAACTGAATATGAATAATAAAAAAATAAACTTTTTCAGGGTAGAAAAAGAATTGCTTATAGAGCTTAGGGCAACAAGTTGGGGGTGGGAAGCATCAGGCATGAGGGAAAGGGAACTTAAAAACTAGCTAGGGCTACCCTAGTTTATGTAGGTTAGGAATCAAGGCCCGACACATGCCAGTATCACTTTGGCAAAATTTAAGCATTGACAGTGCCAAGAATTGAACCAGACACTAGGGATATTCTTAACCAAACAAGGCATTAGAATGACCAGAAATTTTGAAAAGATTCTGAGATAACCAATTTTGGATAGACTATAAAAAAAAACAACACCAGCAAAACACACTGTCAGTACCACTGTGAATTGGCATAACTACTATGAAAAGTAATTTGAAATTGTGCTAGGAAAAAGTGACAAAAATGTTTATATCATTAAATCTAGAGATTTCACTGCTAGGCTTATGTCCCAAAGAGGTAGAAGGCAGAAAGAATGGCTCAATAAAACCAACAATTTCATGGTAGTAGCTTTTATGGTAGCAGTTTTTATGGTAGCAAAGAATGATTAAGGTATGGCTAAACAAACATGTACATGAATTAATGAACTATCATTTCTCTGTAACTGACAAATATGAAGAATACAGAGAAACATGGGAACACTTAGATGAACTGATTCAGAGTGAAGGAAATGAGGGAAACAATATACACAATGATTAAAATAATGACATTAGAAAGAATTTTTTTTGGGGGGGGGACCCTGAAGGCTCTGTAATTACAATGACTAAAGCAGGACACACAATTTTTTTTTAAATGCACCAAATGTACCCTCCTCTTTTCTTTGCAGAAGCAAGAGACTTGGGGTATAGCACATTGAATATATGATTAAATTCAGCTAGTGTGTTAGTTTTGCTAAATTGTTTTTGTTTGTTCCCCCCACAACCTTTGTTACAAGAAGTGGCTTGTTGGATATATATATATATGTATGTATGTATGTATTCAGAAATTAAAGAAATATAGAAAAAAATCTCAATTTTTAAAAGTTTTAAAGAATACATTTCTCAAAATACAAATACACAAAAAGAATGCAAATTCTAAATAACCACACATTGAAAATTTTGTCTAAACCTCTAATTATAAGAGAAATGCAAATTAGGATAACTCTGAGTTTTGATCTCACAGCCAAAAAAATGGCAAAATATAACAAAAGACAGAAACATTTAATGTTGTAGGGATCCTGGGAACACAGGCATACTAATACATTGCTATGGAGATGTGATTTGTTCTAATTGCTACTGGATGCAATTTGAAATCATAAGAGAAAAGTGACTAAACTATTGTAACCTGTTGAATAAGTGATCATACAAATGGGTATATACCTTCAAAAAAAGGTTAAAGACAGAAAGATGTCAAATATACCAAAAGATTCATATTTCTCATTTATGTGGTAGCAACAAACCTGGAAACAAAGAGAATGCTATTGAGGAATGATTAAACACACACACATATTGTATATGAATGCAATGGAATAAAATTCAGAGAAACATGAAAAAAATTTGTATGAACTGATATAGAACAAAGAAAATAAAACAATACATACAATGCCTTTGGTATGTAAATGAAAACAATAATAAAAGGCATCTGAACTCAGAATAAATTTGGATTTAATCTAGGTAAATAATGAAATATGTTTCACTCTGCTAAACTGAGAGGTGGGGAACCATAGGAGAAAAATGTTCACTATACTGTCCACTGTTGTGGTCAACACCTCTTGGTTTTACTTGACTTATTCCGTTTTACAAGAGATGCTCTGGGAGTAGAAAGCACATGGGGAAATGACTGCTGTGTAAAAGGAAAAGTATCAATAAAACTTTACAATAAAATAAAATGAAAAAAAGTCCAGGCAAGGGAACAAGCAGTTGACCTCAAAGAGGCCCAGTGGCAAATAATGGCAGACACTGCCATAAAGAATGAAATTAAGGGGAAGGATTATGATCTCTCTTTCTAGCCTTAGGGCTAGAAAGCAAGGAAGAAAAGATCTGAAGTAAACAGCAAGAAACCAAATAAGTCAGAGACTCAGTTACTAAATGTGGAATATCAAGATGACCTAGAACAAAGGTATCAAACATGCAGCCCATGACAATCCCAAGTGTGGCCAGAACCAGATTAAAATGTAGTTCCTATCTGATTTTAATGTCCTAATATATTAATACAAAAATAAATGAATAAACATGGTGGTTTTCAAAATCAGTACGTGGTCTCCAGGGATCCTTATGTACAGTTGTGTTGGTAAGCAAAATGGGCTCCTTAGTACTTAGTTCAACAAGTGCCCTTGAAGAGTTTGGCTTTTGTTTTTGTTGAGTAATTCAGTGTATTTCATTGAGTCTTACTAA
>JAQQSZ010009531.1:0-12751 GCA_028646595.1 Phalanger gymnotis
ACTGGAATTCTCTCCCTCCTCATCTCCACCTCCTGGCTTCCTTCAGGCCCACCTAAAATCTCCCCTTCTGCCAGAAGTCTTTCCTGATGCCACCCATATGAGGGCCTTCTTTCTTCCTCCTGCCTAGGCCATGTTAAACAGACTGTTTGCATGGTACCTCCCCTGCTGGGCTGTGACCTCCTTGGCATCAGAGACCATCTTTCACCTTTCTTAGCACAATGGCCAATCAGAGCCCCCAGCCTGAACCTCTGGGACTCCTGGCTTAGGTTTGGGTGGCTTAGAATGAGTGTCAATAGCTACTATTTTCTGTTCTGACCAGAAACTTTGAGGGTCTTTCCCCCCTCTTCCCAGATTGATATTTTTGCCATGGTAAATTAGGCCATCTTTAACCTCACTTCTTACCTAGCCCTTAGTCAGTGAATGGGCATTGCTGCAGACAGACTGAGGCCTGAGAAGAAAGGCCAAGGTCACCCACTGCATCCCAGGCCATCACCAGTGTCTTGGCTTTTGCCCTGCCTCTGGACTTTGATGCCTCTGCACTGGAGGAGAGAGTGAGGCTGATGACTTTATGCAGCAGTGACCCATCTCAATCCAATTTATGCACAAGTCAGGACACCCTCTCCTGCTGTCATTGGTCATCCTCAAGAGGAAAGGACCAACAACAATAGCAGCTGGTGACCCTGGTCAAGTCACTGAGCCTCTCTGTGCCTCAGTCTCCTCATCTGTAAAATGAGGAGGTTGGACTGAATGATTTTCTCTTCTGGCTCTTTTGAGATCATTCCATTTCTTGAGAACCTTCCATGGCTCCCCATTGCCTAGAGAGGGCCGTGCAAATTCCTCTCTGCCATTAAGAACCTGAAAGCTGGCCCCAATCTCCCTTTCCAAACTTTTCCATGAACCCTCACCTTAAACCATATTGGTCTGCTCAGCAACGCCCCATCACCGCCCCATCATGTCCAGCCCCTGACTCTCTCTGTCTACCTTTGCCTTTGGGGGTAGAAGCAGCACTATCACTGAAATGATTTTTTACCCGGGACAAAAGCAGTTGAACCAAGCAAAATGGGGGTGCCTTTCCCAAGGCACGCATCTGCCCTGGGCGATTGGTCTCATTTGAACCCATCTTGTCTCGTCCCAGACCCCAGCTTCATTTCCATTATACTTATTTGACTTTATTTCTATTATACCTTATTTTGCAGAGAGCTGTAACATTAAAATTCACATGAATTTTCAAATCTAAATTAAATTGTCTCAGGTGATATCTTGCAGAGATATCCCCATCGACTTGACAAATTAGGAAACAGACACCTGGGTGAGAGGGGGGTTCCTATCACCGTTTAAAACTGACTAAACTTTCTCACAACAACCCAGGGAAGGAAGGCACTTCTAGCATCATTAGGCCCATTTTACGGATAAAGAAACTGAAGCCTGAAGGGCGTGATTTGCCCAAAGTGGCCCTGCTATAGGAAAGCTGGAATTGTAACCCTGCTCTCCCGAGTCCAAATCCGGAGTCTAAGAGAAAGGGGAAAGGGATGGGTTCTCAGAGACATCTGGGGGTTTACCTCATGTCTGCAGGGAACGTAAGGACTTGACGCGCTCCCGCTGGAGAATTCTCTGCCTGGAGCTACGGCCGCGCGGAGCTCTAGCTCTCTGCCTCCTCGCATCCGAATTTAAAGAGTCCGCGTTACGTAACTGGAATACTTTGGTTTCCTCGTCTCCAAGGCAAGAAAGGGAAACTGAAAAATGAAACCATCTGCATTCAGTCGGAAAAGGGAAATCGAAACTTACCGCTGCCTGAAGCGGTTCCTCCAGCCCAGCTCCTCCCAGGCCCCAGAGGCTGACCTTGATCCCCGTTATTCTCCCCATCAGCAGTACACACACTCCCTCCCCACATGAGTATACAGGCGCACACACATACAAAGCACCCACACTGGTACAGGCACAGAAGATGCTGATTAAGGAAAACGCCAAGCGTATGCTTCTAGGGGGCTTCAGAGCTATTAAAGGAAAAACCAAAGGAGCAGGATTCAATTAGGACCTGGCCTCCTTAGTTAGGAACACCGCCCAAAGACAGCTTAGCTCTTCGTAGAGATGCCTTATGGTTACGATGCCCCTGTAGCCTCCAGAAGGAAAGGTTGGCTGACCCGCTGCTTACTCTCGCTCCCTGGACTGCCTCCATTACCCAACCTTGCCTCAGTTTGGGGCTCTGCTTCTCAAAGAAGGGCGACTAACATGTAAAAGCAAACTCTCTCGGGGCCCTCCGCTAAATCTCTCCTCCGAGCGTACGCTGCTCCTGGGCTTCCGCCAGGGTGCCTCCATTTACCCCAAATCAGTCACCCGGACACTGTTAGCTCTTCAACATAAAAACAATTTAATTAAACATTGGTTCAAACATGTAGTTAAACATTAAAAGACTAAACACTAAAAAGATAAATTTACATTTAGCTAAAACATTAAAAGCAAGAATAAATAGAAGATTGCAGTTATCCAACATAACACGAATGCGGCAATAAATCAAATATCAGTCTGCATGTGATCTTGGATGCCAGCCCGCACAGATGCCACGGTGTCCATGAGGGAGAACGGGCAGACTTGTAGAAAATTCACAGGGAAGTACACAAATGAGAACGCCCCATGAGTCTGGGGCACTCACGTCTCTAGAGCATAAGCCTTCACGGCCATGGTCCTTTCAGGACCAGGCTGTAGCACACAAAACTGCTTCTCTCCTGGTTTCTCCTTGCCAGCCCTCACCACTCTGGCCTCTGTCTTTATGCTAGGCCGTCCCAGTTAGCTCTGTCCAGGTCACTTTGCTCTAGCCTCTTCACACCAGAGACCTCCCAGTGTCAGCCCAGGAGCCAGCTCAGCCACCTCTTGATCTTTGTCTCACTCCAGAGGCTTTCCAGGGAACCTAGCATCAGCATTACCTATCTTTAGGCAGCTAGGTGGTGCCATAGTGTGTATGCTGCTAGCCTGGAGTCAGGAAGACTCATCTTCATGGGTTCAAATCCAGCCTCTGATACTTACTAGCTGTGTGACCCTGGACAAGTCCCTTAACCCTCTTTGTCTCAGTTTCCTCAAGAGAAGAAGGAAATGGCAAACCACTCCACTATCTTTGCCAAGAAAATCCCAAATGGGGTCACTGAGAGTCAGACACGACTGAAAAATGACTCAACAACAACGAAAACCCGCCTTTATGTTCTTCAGGGTATATTCTTCCCAGGGGGCCCTTTACCAGCCCTAAGGTATCCAAGCTCCTGAATCAGAGCTTCTGTCCTCATCCCAGGGTTTTGTCTAGTGCTCCAGACAACTTCCCTAGCTCCTGCCCTCGATGCGCACATCCTTGTCTTCTCCTTTTCTTGTAAACTGTTTCCTGATGTGTAAGCCCTTACCTCCCCCGTCAGCTTTCTATGAAATTCCACTATATCCATCCTGCTTATGTCTCCACATTCTCTATAAGATTGTTCTAGGCTCACTAACTCAATGTCCAGTGAGGTTTGTGCAATAAAACCACAGTGACTATCTCTCTCTGCATCATTGCTTCAGTACTTGACAGCCATACCTAATCAGTGGACCCTTGGATCATTTTTATCTCAATATCACCTACTCCCTTAATCCTATCCCTCTCAACCCTGTTTCCCCAGTGTCTCAGAACAGATTTAGCTAGCCCTCCCACTGTGCCCTCTGGGATGCCTGCTCTCTTATAAACAAACTTGGTTTCCTCAGCTTTTTTCCTTTCTTAATCCTCCATCTTCTGGCTCTCATGAAGACTTGGCATTAATTTCACTTTCACTCATACTCCTCAAGTCATTGGTCATAGGGAGTTGGACTACTTCTTGCTTCCCTTTGTTGCTCCCAGGCTCTCCCCCTGCCACTCTCCCTCAGTAACCTCACCAAAGAAACAAAAGAAAAAAAATAACTGATTGGGAATACAAATACATATAAGAGACAAAAAGCAATAACATTAAAATGAAAGATAATCTCCATGCAAGCAAATCATACTGATCTTGAAGACAGGATGTATGGAAAGAACAAGGATTACAGGGCTCCCAGAACACATCAAAAAATCTGAACCTTGTAATACAAGAAATATTGCAAGAAAACTGCCAGGATCTCCTAAATAAAGTGCCAGTCAAGACAATCCACAGATTATCTCCAGAAAGAAAAAAGCCTATGCTACAAACCCCAAGGTACATAGCCTCTCAATTTAGCAATTCCAATGACAAGTCACAAATTCCACAAGCAACCAGAAGAAAGTCCTTCAAACATAAAGGAAAGGACATGGAATGGAATGATGTGATTCAAAAAGAAAAGGAACTCAAAAATGCCACCCAAAGTAACACACCCTGCAAACCCAAACCTATCAATAAAAAAAATGGATATTCAACAAAAAGAGGTGTTTGAAGTATCTCTACAAAGAAAACCAGACCTAAATAATTTGCTTTTCAAAAAAAAAATTAAAAATTAATTTGCTTTTCAAACAACATAGATAACAGAAATACAGCAATCAAGGATGGTATCAATAAGAGAACAAGAGAAAAACCATTAAGATATATCTTTCTAAAAGTACAAAAGGGCCAGAGGAAAATTTAAATCTCTCTCTCTCTCTCTCTCTCTCTCTCTCTCTCTCTCTCTCTCTCAATCTCTCTCTCTCTCTCTCTCTCTCAGACACACACACACACACACTTAAATATAGGCATAAACACATAGGGACACACTAAGAGTGGTGTAGAAATATATTAAACTCAACAGGGAAATAGGTAGAGACAGGAAAAAGGGAAAAAGAGATTTAACAGGAAAGGTAGGTTAGGTGAGGGAATAGTCATAAGCAACACAAACTTTGGTACTGAAAGAAAGAGAAACAAAATGATTGGGGTGGGGAAAAGGGAAGAGGAGAGACAGAAACAGATTGCATCATTTACAGTTTACAAACTGCTCTTTCACCACCTTATTTTTTTTTTTATAAAGGAAGGGGAAAAGAGAAAAAAATACAAGAGGCAGGATGGTGGTAAATACATAATTAACAATCATAACCATACCCATGAATGGTATGAACTCACCCATAAAATTTAAGAGAATAGCAGAATGGATCTGAAAGCAGAATTCAACAATATGTCATTTGTTGTTGTTGTTGTTGGAGTTGGAGTTCAGTCATTTCAGTAGTACCCAACTCACATTTGGGGCTTTCTTAGGAAAAATACTGTGGTGTTTTGATATTTCCTTCTCTGTCTTATTTTACAGATGAGGAACTAAGACAAACAGGATTCAGTGACTTGCCCAGAGTCACACAGATAGTAAATTTTGGAGGCTGGATCTAAACTCAGGAAGATAACTCTTCCTGATTCCAAGCCCAGTGTGCCACCTAGCTGCCCCTACTATGTTGTTTACAAAAAAACATGTTTGAAATCTAAATAGTCACACAGAGTTAAAATGACAAGATTAAAGCAGAATCCATTATGTTCAGGTTAACTCAAAAAAGCAAGGGTAGCAATCATGATTTCAACAAAGCTGCAATAAAAATACGCATGATAAAAACCACTGCCATTTGACATAGCGCTGGAAATACTAGCTATAGCAATAAGACAAAGAAAAAGAAATAGAGGAAATAAAAAGGCAAAAAGAAAACAAAACTATTTCTTTTGCAGATGATATGGTCTATCTAGAGATCCCCTAAAGAGTCAGCTAAAAGTTAATTTGAGCAATTCATAAATTCAATAGTTGCAGAATATAAAATAAGTCTACATAAATCATTAGCATTTATGTATAGTAATGACAAAACCAAGCAGGAGGATGAAGAAAGATAAATTTCATTCATAATACCTACAGAATACATAATTACTTAGAAGTCTGTCCATCTCGATCTACATGGGAACTATATGAATATAGAAACAGAGAGACCCAAATAACTGGAAAAATATTAATTGCTCATAGGTAAGTTATGCCAACACAATAAAAATTACAATACTGTCCAAATTATTTTATGCATTTGGTGCCTTACCAATCAAACTATCAAAGGATTTTTAATAGAGCTAGAAAAAATAATAAAATTTTTCTGTAGAAAGGTGAGGAATCTCAAAGGGAATGATGAAAAAAGTGGGCAGGAAGGGACCCTAATGGTACCAAATTTCAAACCATAAAGTAATAATTATCAAAATGATTTAGTACTAGTTAAAAATAGAGTTCGATCAATGGGAAAGATTAGGCACAGAATATGTAGAAGCGAATAAGCTCAGTATGATAGTGTTCAGTAAACCAAGACCTCCAGCTATTTGGGTAAGGACTCACCATTTGACCAAAAGCTTCTGGGAAAACCGGAAAGCAGTCTGGCAAAAAAAAAAAAAAAAATAGGTTTAGTGGGGGCAGCTAGGTGGCGCAGTGAGTATAGCACCAGTTCAAATCCAGCCTCAGACACTTGACACGCTTACTGACCTTGGGCAATTCACTTAACCCCAATTGCCCTTCCTTCCCCACTAAAAAAAATGAAAAAAAGGTTTAGACCAAAATCTCACACCGTAAGCCAAGGTAAGCACCAAATGGATACATGACATAGACAAAAAAGGCTAACATCAAAAATTGGAGAAGTGAGAAAGAAAGTGCCTTTCAGATCTACAAACAGGGAACAGATCATGGCCAAACAAGGCACAGAGGGGACCACAGAAAATAAAATGGACAATTTTTACTATGTAAAACCTAAGAGGTTTTGCACAAACAAAATTAACATACTCAAAAGGAAACAGGTTAAGTGGGAGGAAATCTTTACAACACTGATAAAAGTCTCATATTCAAGCTATATAAGGAATTGAATCAAATTGATAAACATCAGGGCCATTCTCCATAAATCAGTTATCAAAGGATAGGAATAGGCAAGTCTCAGAAGAAATCCAAACTATGCATCACCATATTTTTAAAAAGGTACTCCAAATCACTAACAGAAAAATGCAAATCAAGGCAACTCTGAAATTCTGTGTCTTACCAATCGATTGGCAAATATAACAAAAAAGAAAAATGATCCATGCTGGATGGGGCTGTGGGAGAACAGACACACGAATGCACTATTGACAGAACTGTGATTTAGTCCAGCCATTTTGGAAAGCGATTTGAAACTATGCCCCAAAAAGTGCCTCCACTGTTCATACTCTTTGATCTAGCTGGCTTGCCACTAAACCTGTACCCTAAAGAGATG
The DNA here is from genome assembly GCA_028646595.1 of Phalanger gymnotis. Lineage (NCBI taxonomy): Eukaryota > Metazoa > Chordata > Mammalia > Diprotodontia > Phalangeridae > Phalanger > Phalanger gymnotis. Next base: position 7,178 of record JAQQSZ010009531.1, read on the forward strand.
GAGGAAAGTTGATAAGGCCCCATGAGAACAAAATACTTAAAAGAACTCTTTTTATAGAAGCAAAGAATTGGAACTGAAGGGGCACCCATCTATTGGAGAATGGTTAAACAAATTAGAGTTTGGGGATGTAATGGAATATAATCCCAGTTTCCAGACAAGCTTAGAGCATTTTGCATGAGACTCTCCTAATTGGTGGAGTGAATGCTAACATGATGCTGCGTGTGTAAATGAGGTGCAGAGCTGGGAAAAGAACTTTGGAGAGAAGATAGTTTTCATTCTTATTTTTAGATTCTTTTCAGTCCTGACTCCAAGAAGGAGAAGGAGAAAGTATTTCTTGCCTACGTGTAGGGGAAGCTAACCCCTCAGCAAGTTCCTGATTTCTAGCTTGCTTCCCTGGAGACTTCAGGGAATTTCCCCTTGGGCTAGATGAGGGCCCCTGGCATGTGACTGCGACTTCACTTTGCTTCCATCCAAGGAACTTGTTCACAGAATAGACCATTCCAAATACAACTTCATAATTCACAACAGTCTTATAATATAAATTCCTAATTACCATAAATAAACTCCTTATTACCATTTCTACCCCCCTCATCAAAAACTGTTTGCAGTAGAGGAGGAAATGCAGTTTTCTAAGTGAAACAATGCCCAAAATATACCCAATTAGATTGGCCTTATCATAATTACCCCTAATAACTTAAGCAATAATCTTACAATTTTCATAAATGATAGCTAAATAATTTTGGATGAAACTTCCTCTTTACTATAGTCAAGTACTTCTGGATATTAATAGTTTTCAAACATATTCTTTTTTTAAACAGTTTAATTCATGATGTAGCAACACCCAAATTAGAAAGAAGTTATGACCCTAATGTTATATCTGTATCATATCATAAACAAAATTATGGATTCGAAACATAAAACTCACTTCTAGTCAAGGTCCCTCAATTCAGTCGAATGCATTTCTAAACTACTTTATACAGATAATCATTCTGAATAAATGTAAGTGGAAATTACATAAGCTGATTTCCTCATTCTACTTGGGTGTGCTGTGTATTTTCATCTCTGTAGCTCTTGGGTTTAAGCATAACAGAATCTATAACACGTCACCAGCAGAGCTGAAACAAATTTATAACCATGGCAAACATTTTAACAGATAAAAACAACAAAAACCCTTTTTTTCTTATTGTAATCTGAACAAAATAAATTAATCTATTTTTCTGCTGGTGTTACCAAGTTTCATAATATAGACATGTATTTAATTTTCATTAGCAATATTAAGAAATATCAGACTATTGTGTAAATAACTTTAACGCGAAGGTTTAAGTAGAATCTATATCAGCCTGCACACCGTCTTGGGTGAGGAGGGAGAGGAGGGAAGGGAAGAAAATTTGAAACTCAAGAGCATGTAAAACTAAGTGTTGTAAACGAAAGATAACAAAATCTAATTTTAGAAAAAAAGAAGCCAACAACAATAAAAAAAAAAGGAAAAGAAATACACATAAAGCTTTACCTATTTGAACTTACACTTGTTATCATCAGGTTAGCTTAAAGTTTGCTGGGATAAAGTATTATAAGATTCTAGCTGAAGGGTTGTTTTTTGGCCCAGGCAAAAAAGACCTGAGTTTGATCTGATGCTGGCAGGATATGGTTTCATTTTCCCAGGCAGAAACCTTTGAGGGCTTTCACAGGAGTTAATTAAATAATTCTCAATTTGAACAATACAAGGAAACATTGATGGTCCTTTATAATAGTCGCAGATCACACTAACCAATATTGGATCCCAGATCTAGTATGGGAAGGAACCTCATGGGTCAATTAATCCAACCCTTTCATTTTACAGTCAGAGAAACTGAGGCCAAAGGAGCTGAAATATCTTGTCCATGGTCAGACAGGTAGCCATATAGCCAGGATTTAAAGCTAGGTCATCCCACCCCAGAGCCAGTGGTCTTCCCTCTAGATCCCACATCTCTTCTATGGTCTCCATGTTACATATGAGTGAGGAAACAGGCTCAGGGAGATTAAATTAACATCTCAAAGTTCCTGACTCTTAAGGGTCAGAGGCAGGATTCCAACCCCAGTCTCCACTGTCCTCAAGCCCAACAGGACTCTAATCAATCCCCCGTCCTACCAAGGGGCCAGGGTTCCTTCTAGAAGCTTCTAGAAGCAGATATCTGTGCTGCTTCAAGTTCACTTACATAATATTTACTGATAAGCTCCCCAGGAAACTAACCTCACCCCAGGACATGTTGTACATGGTACATTGTAACCATCCTGTCTCCCTTCAGTTTCCTCATTAATATCCATATCAATGTTACACTTTGACCAGTTTCTTTCCCAGCTCTGTCCCCTGCCAAGCTCCACGTGCCAGTCCCTACGCCGCCCACTCAGACCCACTCCCAAACCACGATGGGAGGGCAGGAAGTCCATCTCAGATGTTCCTGCCCCTTTCAAGCAGCTCCCCACCAGAGGATTCTGCTTTGGCAGGAAACAGCCCAGCTCCTGCCAAGTCCACAGCTCCCAGAGTACTCTCTGCTAAGGGCCTGCAGAGCTAAAGCTAGCAGTAAGAATGCCAAAGGATCAATTTCCCCTCACCTTGCCCCAGATTATTTTTTTCTTTTTCTCCTTCCTCTTCCTCTCTACCCCAATTTCTTTCGCAAGCTGGTCCTCTCTGCCCTCCTACTAGAATTGGGTCTGGAGATTTAGGTGAAATGAAGAAAGAACACACACACACACACACACACACACACACACATACACACACACACTTTTTCATATAGATGTATATATACACATGTATATATAAACAGTTACACTCTTGAGGTGTTTTCTTTGATGTCCCTTCAGAAAACTGGGCTTGTACTTGCCAGTACTCAAACACCTGAGGCTGTGAGTACATCAGGCAGAACCCAGATGTTACATTGTCTAATTCACTGTACACATTCACAAGAGGGTAGTGGAGGGGGGCACCTTCAGAGTTTAAACCTGAAGCACCTGGCCTCTCTAGGACTCAGTTTCCCCATCTGTAAAATGAGCATGTGGGATGATATGATCTTCAACACCCCTTCCATCAACTTAGCAGTACAGGTAAATGGGCATGCAGAGTACCAAGTGATGTTTAATGTTCTTTAGAGTTTGCAAAGCTTCAGAGAGACCAACTCTTTTGAGCCTCACAATACCCCTGTGATGACCGAACTACAGATGTTGTAATATTTCACATTTCTAGAGCACTCTGAGATTTGATAGTGACTTCTGTATGTCATCATCCTGAGAGGAAAGTGCTGTTATTATCCCATTTTACAGATTTCAAGCCCAGCACTCTTATCTATGGCACACACATCCACCTCTCACAACTATGGGTAGGAGATGTATTCTTAACCGAAGAAGGAATAGAAGCAATTACAAGAAGTAAAATAAATGACTTTGATTACATGAAAATTATATGCTTCTGCCCAAACAAAATCAATGCTCCTAGAATAAAAAGGGAAGGTATAGAATGGAGGGGGAATCTGGATTTAGAATCTGAGGATCAGGCTTGAGTCCCAGCTCTTCAATTTACTACCCTGGACAAATCGATTATTCAGCCTTAGTTTCCTCACCTGTACAGGGAGATGGTAACATCTTTAGTGCCTATTTCACAGGTTACTATGTGGATCAAATGAGCAACCCATTATTGAAAGTTACATTGACTCAGTTTCCCATTGTTCCCAGCCTTGCTTCTCAATCAGCTTTGGAGGAGGCATTGCCCAGTGTAGAGCTTTTGTATTAACTGCTTTGTCACGCACCCCTACCTGTGACATATGTACCCTTACATGCAGAGCATCATATGCTTACTACCTTGGGAAGGAGCTGAGAAGCAAGGACTCAGTCTCCTTGGCTCAGGTGGATCTATCGGAATTGTCTTTAAAGTGCCCAGTAGCAGCTGGCCCCACCTTGAAACGACTCCATCAAGGTGCTGCTCCCTAAATGTGCTTCAAATGAATACCTCTTAATTCTCTTTGTCCTGATTTTTGCCTCTTTAATCAAGGTGAAAAGCCCAAATGAAGAATTTTTCTTTCAACACCATTTAGGGACTAGACCCTGCTGCTGACCCCTCATCATTCAAGGCTGTTAAAGATCTGGAAAAGTGAGTTCTTATGATTCGTCCATTGATCGACAAGCTGGTTTTATTCATGGAAATAACACCACAAATAGGTGTGTTGGTATGCAACATTATCTTCCCCTCTACATTCAAAGCCAAATTGCATGATTTGCCATCTGGACCCCTGGACCTGGCCCCCAAATGCACACTTCTGCATGTGCATCTCTTTTGTTGTCCTTCCCTAACAGAATGTGAGCTTATACATATATGTATATATTCCCAAAACTTACCACAATGCCAGCACATGATAAGCTCTTAATAAATGCTTTTTCATCCATTCATTTTAAAATTTTCTGTAGCTTTGTAAGTAGCCGTTGTGGTTGGGCAAGTTACTTTAGGGTGAAAAGCACTAGACCTTGGAAGTCTGAGGACCTGGGTTCAAATCCAGTCCCCGGCTATTAATGCCTAATCACTCACTTCTCCTTTCCAGGCCTCTCTTACCTTCTCCATAAAACAGAGAGGGTGGATTGGTGATCTCTTGCTGGATGCCTGCCATAGGAGCAGAAAGCTGAAAGAACCCCAGGCCACCACCAGCCAGTCCTTTCTCCCAGCAGAGATGGAAAAAACCAAGTGGATTTTTTTAAACAGCCCCAACCATGACAAAGTAATTCGTAATTCTTGCTCTATGCTAACAAGAAAGTGAAACTTAAAACATCGAAGCATGAAATGTCTTGTAGTGTTGCTATGCACCCATCTCATTTGCCCTCAGCTCTCCAATGTCCAGACAACTCCCTCTGGTGCCAAACTTGCCAAGTCAAACCAAGTCCATGAGCATTTATTAAGCACTTACTGTGTTGTTTGTGGTTGTTTTGGTCCTTCCTTCTTGAGGATGACCAATGACAGCAGGAGAGGGTGTCCTGACTTGTGCATAAATTGGATTGAGATGGGTCACTGCTGCATAAAGTCATCAGCCTCACTCTCTCCTCCAGTACAGAGGCATCAAAGTCCAGCGGCAGGATAAAAGTCAAGACACTGGTGATGGCCTGGGATGAAGTGGGTGATCTCGGCCTTTCTCAGGCCTCAGTCTGTCTGCAGCAATGCCCATTCACTGACTAAGGGCTAGGTAAGAAGTAAGGTAAAAGATGGCCTAATTTACCATGGCAAAAATACCAGTCTGGGAGGAGGGGGGAAAGACCCTCAAAGTTTCTGGCCAGAACAGGCCACTCATTCTAAGCCAGGAGCCAGAGCCCCCCAGAGCTGGGGGCTCTGATTGGCCATTGTGCTAAGAAAGGTGAAAGATGGTCTCTGATGCCAAGGAGGTCACAGCCCAGCAGAGGAGGCACCATGCAAACAGTCTGTTTAACATGGCCTAGGCAGGAGGAAGAAAGAAGGCCCTCATATGGGTGGCATCAGGAAAGACTTCTGGCAGAAGGGGAGATTTTAGGTGGGCCTGAAGGAAGCCAGGAGGTGGAGATGAGGAGGGAGAGAATTCCAGT